>CAVNYN010219577.1:0-22829 GCA_963692815.1 Nyctanthes arbor-tristis
ATGACAATGGGTCATACAAATATCAAACAATAATTATTTATTTTTCAGTATAAATAAATACGTCAATTTCAACAAACGAGAATATAGAGCATAAAGTAGCTCTGTCTGATGTAACAGTATCATGAGAAATTCTCTTACAAATGGTATAAAAAAAAAAAAAAGATATTATTTATATGATATATAGTTATTAAGGGTGAATTGTAACAAAGGTTTCCAACATTTACATCCATTTGCATTTTCATTTTCAACCTTCAAATCTTTACCAACAAACTCTTAATCCTAAAAAAATTTGTGTTGTAACTGTTGTTCATTTAAATAGATGAATATTATTATTCAAATGTTAACATTTGTTTGACAATCATTTAAATAGAATTAATAATTGGAGTTAATTTTAAAAAAAATTATGTAAGAGTATTAAAAAAGAAAAAGTGATGATGATGATGATATAATAATAAATCATGTTATCTGAATTTTTTTCATCATATAAAACATGTATCATTGTTTTTTAGCACACAATGTAAATGTGAAGTTCTAATTATAATACGGTTTGGTTTAAATGGTTGTCAAATATACTACATTTGAATGATCAAATCCAACCTTTTAGATGAGCAATCAAATCCATCCTTTTAGATGAGCAACACTAATTTTTTAAAAGTTGAGAGTTCGGTGGTCTAAATTTAAAAGCTGATACTCTTATGAGTTTTGTAAGTTCTATCCTTATAATTATCTTAGTTGTCGCAATAAAATTTTCTGCATTCTCTAAGTTCACGTGCACTTCTTTACTTCAATTCTTTGCAATATTTTATAAGTGTTTGACTGCGTTTTAATCTCAACGGTTAAAAGGACTTATGGGAACTGGGACGAGGAGTGAAGGCTGACTTAGTGGAATTTCTGCGAGGGGTAGAACTCAATGACCGCGTGGGTTACCGGTTGACTTTGGTGAAAACAACTCAGCCTGTGACAGGAGTGTTATGTAAAGGTTGGAGAACTTGCTGCAATTTACCTTATAAATGTTAGTCGATAGAAATGTCTACCATAATATTTGAGACCTTAATTACTAAAATCTTTGTTTTTCTCTCTTCAAAAAGTTTGTTATTCGTACACAATAGACTATTGTAAACCTTTTTGTTCTACTCTTTTTTTGACACGTTATGTTGTATCAAGGTCTGTTTTAAATCATTATGAACATTTTTTTAAGGGAACATTATGAGTGTTTTAACACTTCCCAAGAGGTGCCATTCTGTCTTATCCACGTGACATACATTAATGCACTCACATGACTACATTGGAGAATCATTTTGTTCGATTCTTTTTCTAATATGTTAGTTTGTACGAAGTAACGTTTTAAACCGCCATGAATGAAAATTTTCAAACACTTTTTGACTTTTGAGAGGTCTCATTTCCATCAAATTTTCTAAACACTTTTGAGAGGTCTTATTTCCATTCCATTCACGTGACGCTCTGATCCAGTTTGGGAGACTTGACCACTTCAAGATGAAGCAAATGAAGAGAGTTCTGTTTCCAATTGTGGCAGGGTGTGGTATTTATAGGAACATGTTATTAATAAACATCATCCCTTAACCTTTATCGCTACCAAACTTACTGCTTTAACTGTGTTTATCATATTCGCGTATGACACATTTGTGTGTTTATTTGCTCCAATTAGACTAATATGTTTCGTCCTTTCGCACTCACCCTTCCTTAATTCCCTTCTGAAGTACTAATTCTATGATCATAAGCCACACCACTTTCATAAAAAAGACTCTTATTCGGATGCGAAGAAAGGCACCATAACCGTGCATCCACAAGCAACATAATTTTTTTTTTTTTCCTAAAAGCAATAAAACATTATAAAAGATCAATTTTAGTCCTTCTCTACCATAAAATATCATAAACCTACAACGCCAAAAACTATCAATTTTTGTCCTTTTGTTTTATGTATCTGAGCCACAGAGGCAACTTTGAGTTCATCGCCGGCTCCTTCGAACGCCGTCGTTTTGGTTACCTAGGGCGAAATCTGGATTCAATCGGCTCTCACACTGATGCTTAAATGCTAAAATTAAAGTTATAATCGGCTATGAATTTTCAGAAAACGAAATGAAAATTGTTAGCATTCTTCGGAATCCACAATTTCTTCTGGGTTTCACGGTAATTATTCTGCACCTTGCCAGCCATGATTCAGTGCTGCCACTCTGTGAACTCAGTGTGAGAGACCACAACAAGCTTTATAACTACAGCTTAGCCTCTCCGCTCCCCAAATTTCCCCATGGCATCCTCAGTGAAGACGGGTACGCCTCTAATCACAAATTTGAATATATGGTTGTATACACTGGACCTTATTGTTGAATCTGGGTTCTGGGGCTTTACTCCATTGGAGTCACATCCCGTTAAACTATTACGAAAAGTTGGCATTTATGTATTTAGATTTTTTCTGCAACAATCATGTAAGAACTAAGAGGTGTCAGCATGCGCATTGGTTTATAATAAGAGAAATGCTGGTCAGTTATTGATTTTGGGGCCTTACTTTGATGTTGTAGGTTTTATAAAGTGGCAGCAAATGGGACTGTGCTCCTGTTTCAGGTTGGCTCTATCAGGTTACATTATAATCCTTTTGTTGTTTTCTTTTATTTATTTATTTAGTTATTTATTTATTTATTTATTTATTCATTTATGTAACTTGGATATATAGTTCTTTTATTATATACGGTTCATTTTAGGGGTTAGTATTAATTCTGTTTTGGGGTTAAATAATAATCACTGAATGGCCTGCCTGCTGCAATTTTATGTTAGATCTCTGCTTACTGCCTTTGAGTAAATTATTTTTGCATTTGGTTGCTGAATTTGTAATGTGATATTCTTTTCACTCTTCTTGCAATCTTCTCTCTGTGTTGAGCAGCTTTGCAGCACAATGATCTTCAACCATGATCCTCCAATGTGTGTCAGCTGTAAGGTATGGGCTTTAAGTAGCACCTTTTGCTATTTTACCTTTCTATTTCCTCCTTTCACAATAACAAAAGTGGTGAAGTGTGAATTTGCATCTCATGAACCAGCCTCAGGTAGCAGTTACTCAGTTAAGTTTATGACATTTGTGTAGAATATAATACTTGAAACTAGACTTCGAGAGGAGGGAGGAGGGGGGGAAGACCTTCAATCTTAGCTTATTTTATTTTTATTTTTTTTTTTGAAAGCAAAGCAAATTCATTTCATCATACCAAAATATTAAGAGTCTACAAACAAAAGATTCGACCTTGCAGGCAACCTATTGACCCGCGCAGGGGATAAGATCACAAGGGCCACAGTCGAATTGAGTAAACACCTTCATAGTTTCGATAACAAAGATCGAGTCAATCAAAAGGACAATATAATTAACCGTTTCGACGCAGGTTAAGCCTGCCAGATTGAGTCCAAATAATTCCATGGCTCTCCCTGCACCATCGCCGGTGACTGCCCTGCCGGAACTGCCGTGTAAAGCTTATTTTATTTATTGTAACAGACCTCTGATGCGAGCTATTTAGCATAGATAATTGCATATTCCACATCATGAGTTCACCTTCCCAATATATGGCATGCTGTCAGCCACTTGACCTATCAAATTATGCTAATGTTTGGAACCCAGTTTTGGAATTAAAACTAATCTGCTGGTTTCTTCTTCTTCTTTCATCGCTTTCAGTTTTGTTGATCTTTGTTTATTAGCATGAAAGAAAAGCATTCTCTTTTATAAGATATTGTACCACCTAAATACTTAGAGCTTTTTCTTGGGAGCTTTATGGCTAAAGATTTATGTTATAGGAGAATATGTGGCGAGAATGTAAAGAAAACTTAGTTGGAAGTCTGAAAATTTGGTTTTTTTGTGGAGAATATTTAGTTGGTATTGATTTGATAAATTTGCTGATTTTCGTAAGGCTCCCAAGAAGAAGCTCTTAATCTTTAGTCTTTATCTATGTATTTCTGAATTCTGATTTTTATCCTTTATTTTTAGGATTGTGGTGGTTCATCTCGCTGTGGCATGGATTGCAGTGCTCTTGTATCTAACAAAGTAGACGGTAAATAGTACAGAATCATGCTGCATTTGGATTATGCTTTACTATATTCTTAAACTTCTTATGTTGTAATAGCTTAACATATATAATGAATGTTAAAATCTGACAGCAGCTGACAAAAAGTATGATGAGTTATATAACTAATCCAGTAGTTATAACCCGATCTTTTGCACAGTTTGTTACAGAAGGAAGATGATATGGAATGGAACTGATTTATTGATATAGTGCTCCGCAAGTTACTAGTGAAAACATAGGCCAGAATTTCAATCTGACTTACTGTTGACAGAAGTGTGTTTGTTTATTAGTATACTTTGTCCTGATATAGGAATCTCAAATGGGAGTGAGACATTCAATGCATTCAAGATTGGCCGATTCTGGTGTTTGTATAAGTCTGTCGTAGTATATATTTGGAAAATATATAGTAATTAGTCAAGGACCAGTGACTTTCAAACGCTAAAATTATGGTTCATTTCGGTATTTGCATTCTTAGTGGTTAGAGTTAGTAGAAGCTAGGATTCGCTTCTCAGTCTTTCGGTAGCTTCTATTACAACATTGGTTGTGCTAGCTCTTCATTTCCTTGGCGTTCATTTTTCTGGTAATTGGCATGGCTTGAGAAAAACTGCTTGCAAAACTGGTTTTAGATAAGCATATCCAGACACTGGGTGGACCTGCACATGAAGATCAAATACTCATATTACCTTAATGGATTTCATATTTTCTCTACCTCAAAGAGTTCCAAGAAACCTTCTCAACTAAAGAAGGACTATGCTCTTTTTTGGGGTAGGATATTTATTAGATTATAAATTTCGACATACATGGTTTGTGAATGATTGCTAAATCCCACACCAGGGCCTGCCTCTTATCCCTCAACATGCTTTGTGCCTTCAGGCTCAAAATTTCAAAATGTTTTTATGAGGCACGTGCCTCCTTAGATGAGGCTCACATTTCAAGGTGTAAGCCTCAAGGCACGTGAGGCAAGCACTTCACTAGATGTTATTAGTCTTAATTTTCATAATATTGCCTTATTGAAACCCATCTATTTTTCTTTTTCATTTATGACACAAGACCTTAAGCCGATTGGTTTAATAAAATAATATAGAAAACGTTAAACATAAGAAGCCAAAACAATCTTCAATATCCTATGTTCCTGCCGTGCCTTACCAATTACCATTCCCTTCTAGACTTCTCCATTTATTTTCCAAATATAAGGATAGAACGTTTTTGTGATGAAAATTAAAAAGTATTTTTCTTTCATTTTCGCACTTTCTAATTCTCGTCTCCTTTCTGATCTTCACTTTTTTTAATTTTATTTTTATTTTTTACTTCATTGAAATTTTTATTCTCCAATTTAACCACCATATTTAGTTTTAGCTACTTTTATTGACTAATTCTTGCTTTTGTTAAGGCTTATGCTTC
Source organism: Nyctanthes arbor-tristis (assembly GCA_963692815.1). Taxonomy (NCBI): domain Eukaryota; kingdom Viridiplantae; phylum Streptophyta; class Magnoliopsida; order Lamiales; family Oleaceae; genus Nyctanthes; species Nyctanthes arbor-tristis. Next base: position 5,457 of record CAVNYN010219577.1, read on the forward strand.
AACGTCCCTGAGGCTTACACCGCGCCTGATAAAGAAAAAAAGGTGGATATAATCGCGGATATAATCCGCCTTTTCAAACATTGTGGATATAATTTGTTGGCTCAGTTATCTTGATGTTAAAATTATAATGCACGGTTCCCCTACTCTATTGAAACTGTATATCCTTGTTGCTATTTTCTCTTCAATTTCAAGACACCTGACTTATAGAAGTGCTGCAGCATGTGACATACCCCATATATATAAGAGCTCATCTACAAAAGTTCATTTTCTTCCGTGTGCTGTGTGTTGTGCTACCTCTATCTTTTAATCAAACTAGTTTTGCAGGTTATCCTGTATGCACTACTCTTGGTCGCCCATCTAGCACAGTCATTGATGTCCTTGGTAAGTGCATCTTCCCCCCATAATTTTGTACACCTCCAGTCTGTGAGGGAAGGGAAATTAATTTAATAGTCAAATTGATAGGAATTGTTTTTGATAGATAACTCCTCTAGTTTGATAATTGCACTGCCTTCATTGCTTTGCATCTACTGTATATGTGAAATTGAATGACTTTCAGCCATGACTGATCAGAAAGTTGCAGGAGATGTTTTTTAACTTTGGTTGGCTAACTGGCAGATAAAAACAGTCCCCAGACAGGAATCGTTGTGAAGATTTTGAACAATGGCCAAGAACATAATTGTTCTCTCTCTGTGACTGTGATATGTAATTCAGATGGAGTCCAAGTATGATTTTTTCCCCTCTAAAATGATGACTGGTTTTCGTCCGTCTTCAGTTTAGACTGATTTGTCACTTCACGGCCCACTATCTTCTTCTATTTTGATTGTCAGGGTCCTCAGATGTTTGAGACTGTTGGATTTTGTGACTATGTAAGTACTTTGGAATTTCTTTATGGTATGATTTGTTGTTAAGAACAATCACTTTGAATTGCTAAACTCTTTTAACCAGCGTAAATGTGAGAAAGCCGATCAGTCAGCTTTTCAGTTTTGCTCTGTTTCATGAGTTGATTTTGGTCGTGTTGGAAAATCATAAGAATCATAATCGAGTTCGGTTTGCGTTTTTCTTTTGTATGAATTGTACATTGTGTGGAGGTTATAATTTTATATTGGCATTGCTATGGCTTCTGGATTCCACAGAATTCTCTTTTGACTTTTTCTGTTCATTCCAATATATTTAGTTCTTGCATTTTGATCCCGTTATAGTTTACGTTACCTTAGGTTTCATGTTTGTGCCATGTTACATGAAAAAGGCATACGTTCCATGATGCTTGATAGTGTTAGGGAGATGCTGCATAATTTTGTTCAAATTTATCATAACGGAAAACTATGTAAGAGACATGAATTTCCTTAAGCGAATGTCTTTGGGCTTGATCGTCCTCTTGAACATAATCGAATGAAATTTATAGAATCCCAATACACAATAATGTTAGTCATTCGTTGGTATTTGCTCGTAAATGAGGCAGCATAATTTCATGCTTCAATCTTTGTCTGATCTCTCCTATCCCTGGGGTTTTCCTTCACTTAAATGTTATAGCCTTACGGGAGCTGACACCATATTTAACTTTTTGGACATATGAACTTGCAATTAAGGTGCTTTTACTACTTCAGTGATCTGACTAAAAGATTTCCTGTTTTCGTGCTCCCTGTAGAGAGGCCTAATTTTTGTGTCTGGTATAGTATCTTAGGTTGACGCGGTGAAATTACTTTCAGTTTATCAATAATATCTGTTCTTATGCATGTGTATTTATCCTGTGTTGACCAAATATGCTGATAACTTTATATTTTTATTTCTTATACCTAGAGATAATTGCATCCAAGAGGGTAGACACTGGTTGATTGCTTGATATATATTGGTTATCATGTCATTGTATTCTGTTATTAATAAAATTTTGGAATTTCCGGTAATGTTATATTCCTATGAAATGTGTGCTCTATTTTTAGTTTTTGTAATTAATGGTTCTTTCTTTCTCTCCTTTTTTTTTTTTTGCCCCTAACAGACCACACAGATAAAGCATCCATCAGGCTGTGCTAAGATTATATCATCCCATGGTAAAGGATTGGGCTGGTTTGGTACCCTTCTGGTTGTGTAAGGATTTCCAAACCTGTACTGTTATCATCTCCTTTTTTTCTTTCAAAATATTGTTTGATCTCTTTATACTGATCGATTTGGATTTCAGCATCGTTTGTATCTTTGGAGTTTACTTGCTGGCTGGCACAGTTTATCGGTACTTCTTCCTGCACATTCGTGGTATAGATGTATGTATCATTCTTGCACTTGAATTAAGCCTCCTTTTCTTTTTGATTTTTTCAATAATAGTCCTCACTATTAGCACCCTCATTTTTGTCATCTTACTTACTTTTCGGCCAGTCAGGAGTTTTTTGTGTTAAAAGTATCTTAATATTATTGGCCATCTTTTGGCTTAAAGTACTCAAATAATTTCATTCCTACATAATAGGCCTTTTTGGAAACAAAATTCTGATTAGCATGAGCTAAGATGAAGAACCAAACTACTAGGGAAAAGGGAAACCAACGACCAGGGGACTTTAAGGTGGAAAGGTAAAATAAATGGTGAAGAGATAATAAGGGTACACATTAGATGCCTTGTACTTCAATATAGCTAGTGCTATGTAAGTTTCTTCTCTATCATGTGGTGTAAAGGGATCATTATTATGGTCATCATTGTTGATGGTATGTGCTTTTGTTTTAGCTCTCATCCAAGAGTTAATGTAGTAATACTTCTAGAGAAGCTTAACAGTTATTGACTGAAATAACTAGGTTCGTATACTAGCCAGTGTCAAGTTACTGGCTTTTGCAAGCAATCATGTTTACCGTTTATACATAATGTAAGACTTGCATTATTCTACAAAATGGATTGAATAAATGTCTTGTGGATAAAATAGATCGGCTAATATCTTGAGGTGACTTTTTCTTTTCATGGGAATCTAACCATTTTTTACGTATTACTGTTCTATAAAATAAAAATGGCTTGGCAATTTTTCTTTGTGCTTATATCTCCATTCAGCTGTTATTTTCCTAATTTCCTTCCGTTTCAGGCAATTCCAAACCTCGAATTCTGGGCTAGCTTACCCCATAGAATACAGGTACTTCTTGGTGATTTTTGTTTTATAAATGGAACCCCATTAATTTGTATGATTGGAATTCAAAAACTTAGGGATGAGTTGAATTTCACTCACTTTTATGTTCTCCCCCTTCTGCAGAGTCTATTTACGTCTTTAGTGCGGAGGTTCAGGGGACCATCACATGCTTACCAGAGCTCCTATTCTCCGGTTGATGTTTAAAACACGCACTTACATTTTCACCAATTTCTGATATGTGGACATATTGGAAGTTTTGCATGCCATTGTGGCTCATTTCTTTTACAAGCATAGGCCTCTGATTATTGCTTCGAATGAGACGATAGCCCTTTTACCTTTTGCTGGAATCACTACCACGTTTGAAGCTTGCCATGGTCTGGTGGGAGGTCAATTCAACTGCTTGTTTTGTCATGGAGAATACTGATCTCCGATGGCAACGTTAGGTCTAATCTTTCTGTCTAGACGGTAACATTTGATACTTTTGTGGCTTAGTGGATGATGTTTACTTCTTTTCATTATTATAAATCGAAATTACAGCTGACTTCTAGTGTTGGTATAAGATACATTCATTCTTGCCATTTGTAGCTCCTTGGCATGAGAATCCAAGGGGGGAAATTTGGAGATATAAAACTGTGGAATCAGAACAAATGATACTTTGAACCTTAAACTTGATCTTTTTCAATTTTAGTTTCTAAACATATTTGAATATATTCATAAGTATTTCTAACTATCCTACTAAAAAATAAAAAAATAAAAATTAAGACAATTACAAGGCAACCCAATGAGGTAGATATGCCATTAGAAGCTGAATCACTGTCAACCTAACCCTTTATGATAATTGATAACACAAATTTTCTGCGTTTTCATAAAAATGATTATCATATACATATTGAAGAAAGTGATGAAAATGATTTGCAATCTTTCTTGACATTCTCTTGGCTTCGAAGCCAAGCAATATTCAGAGCGTGTCATAATTATTTATCCCACCAATCTCTTAAGAAAAATGGTTATTGAAAAGAAAACAAGATGACAAAAAATGGACATCTTTTTATTCAATATCTTTTGCATTTTTGTTAATACTGTTTGGTTTAATTTTCAGTAGTGTAAGAACTAACAAGTCTATTTAGATGTCATCAAAATACATCACTATATGAAGCATATGAAAAGTGGTTGTAGGGCTGTTCTGAGATTTTCAGGGGTCCTAAGAAACATTTAGTTATAGGGTGTAACAAGTATATGAAGAATGGTTGCAAGGCTCTTATGAGATTTTCGAGGGCCTTTAAGCGATCGGCTTGAAAGCCTATACTTAAGCACGCCTATGAGTAGTTGAGCCACTCGAGAAATCTTCTTATCGGGGATTTATACCATAATAAACAATAATATATTGTAGCTAATTTCCACTTCTTGTATAACCCCAAGAGTGAGATAATTGCTAGAGCCAAAAATACATTATTGTTATGATTAAACTAATAATATGATTAATTATTAATACTAATTACATTTGATATTTTCTTTTGCTTTACTTTATAATAATGATCTAATGCTAGGATGGCAAGAGCTTGTTGCAATGATATTTATTCCACCACACTATATTTGCTACAACAACTTCATTACCAGCTTCTAAACAAAACATCAAGGCTTCAAATGAAGCCACCATCACCACCCCCGCTGCCGACACCACATTCATCCTCCATCCTCCGGAAGGCGCGCCTCTTGCCCTACTTCTTCACTTTACTAACCTTCATCCTCTTTATTACCATTCTTTACGGTGAAGACTTTGGCTGCATCTTTGGTCCATTCGATTTGACTCAGCAAACGCGCATCCACCAATCCATTTCATCCAGTAGTGAGTCGTCTGCGTAGCAGATACGTGTATTAACTTATGTAAATATATAGCTATGCGTATGTTACTAACATGAGTGGTTTTTCTTTTGGTGTTAGAGAAGGAAAGAGATAAGTTACCTTTTGCCATAGGAGAGACGGAGAGAGGCTGTGATCTTTTTAGTGGGAGGTGGGTACGGGACAAGACTCGGCCACTCTACGAGGAAGAGGAATGTCCGTACATTCAGCCACAGCTAACGTGTCAAGCACACGGCCGGCCGGACGAGGATTATCAGCACTGGAGATGGCAGCCTCATGGCTGTTCTATTCCAAGGTTTGGTTATTTATATATTATATAATAATTGGCATTCATAAGACATGTTAATTTAACTGATCATAAATAAGACTCGATCTAACTGCTTAAGTCAGATCAAGTGGAATGTTAACTATCTATCAACACATTTTACAGTTTCAATGCCACATTGATGCTAGAAACCCTTCGAGGAAAAAGAATGATGTTCATAGGCGATTCGCTAAATCGAGGCCAGTTTATTTCCATGGTCTGTCTTCTTCACAGGTCCATTCCTAAACATGCCAAATCCATGAAGACAAATGGCTCTTTTACTGTTTTCACAGCTCAGGTACCCCTTTTCTTTTTTGTTCATAATAAATAGGTAGTGAATGGTACCAAATTTCATATAAAGAGAAAGCGTTTCTGGTAACAAATGGAGCACTTGACAAGTGAATACACGGGCTACTTGCTTCTTAGAGTGTACTGGAAATCTTTCCCTTCATCGACTATGTGGGTATTTATTTATAAAACTCTATTCCGCGTTAACAATCTTGGTTTAATGTACTTATTACTAGGAATACAACGCGACGATTGAGTTCTATTGGGCACCATTTCTCCTCGAATCAAACTCGGATAATGCTATCATGCACAGAATAAGTGATAGAATGGTTCGAAAGGGTTCAATCAATAAGCATGGAAAAAGCTGGAAAGGAGCAGATATAATTGTGTTCAACACTTACCTATGGTGGATGACAGGCCTAAAATTCAAGATACTAGAGTAAGAAATCCTCACTCATTCCCTATGAATCCTATTCAACAAAGATGGTCTTCTAATTAAATCTGGTTCTGTTTTTCCAGACACGGATCGTTTGATGGTGAAGATAAAGATATCTTCGAGCTCCCTACGGAAGAAGCTTATCGAATGGCCATGAAATTAATGTTAAGATGGATCAAGAAGAACATGGATCCTAAGAAAACAAGAGTCTTTTTCACTAGCATGTCACCTTCCCATGGAAAGTGAGTATAAAGCCCTTCATTCTCTGGCTTGACGTTGACATAAAAATAAAATATTAAGGCGAACTAATACATCTGTACTGTGTAGGAGCATAGACTGGGGAGGAGATCCGCATGGCAACTGTTACAACGAGACGACCCTAATAGCAGACGACGAGTACTGGGGATCGGACTGTCGGAAGGGCGTAATGCGTGTGATCGGGGAAGTTTTCAGCAAAGCAAAGGTTCCCATTACGTTTCTCAACATCACGAAGCTATCGAGTTATCGAAAGGATGCGCATACGTCAATTTACAAGAAGCAGTGGAACCCATTGACACCAGAACAATTAGCAAATCCAACGAGTTATGCTGATTGTGTACATTGGTGTCTACCTGGCTTGCAAGATACTTGGAATGAACTGTTATTTGCTAAGCTTTTCTATCCCTAAAAATGTATGGATTTTGATCATTAATTCTTGAACTCGAAGGAGAAGTTGTATTTGATTTTTTCCCCTTCGGAATCATTTTGCTGGTTAATTCAAGTGTGCTAATTCTTTTGGTTTTATTAGTGAAAAGAGCTGCCATTTTTTATTTTTTTTATTTTTTTCGTGAAGTGATTCTGTTAAAGGATAAATCCCACAATTCATGTAAGAAAATTCTAGAAGAAGATTCCTTAAACCAACTATGAATAGGATTCTTCTGTTAAAGAATGAAGAACGAGACTAATGTGTAAAATCATCTTCACACAATATGTGTCAAGCACACAAGATAATTGGAAGCACTTAACAAGAAAATGTCATTTTCGGATAGGAAAACTTTAGAAAAATAAACTAGAGTCCAGGTTCAGGCCCTTATTCCAAGGTCGTTTTTATCAATATTAATAAAATGTATATTATTATTACAAGTAGATAGCGGAAATGGAATCTCAAGTCTTTACAGATGTATTCCGGCAATGTACAATGTGAACTTTTTTTCTTTGGTCTTCTTGGACTGAACTCAATTTTATGACCGAGGATTGTATCAGTCCAACTGAAGAGAAATGTTCTAAAGCCTACGGCCCGTTTTCTCTACATGGTAGCAAATTAACAATTGATATCAGGAAAAAGAGACAGCACCTATGTTTTTTTTTTTTATACAATAGGTGGAGAAAAGTTACAGACACATGGGCTCCGTAACAGAGTTCACATTGGCTCTACAAAAAAAATTGTACTCTTGGGCATTTTCAGCCGAGCTTAGAAAAGCTCAAGCTGAGCCGAACTACAAAAATTGAGCTCAACCGAAGCTCTAGTTTGCTCTTTTCCCTAGCCAGCCTCAGCTTATTAACTTTATTTCCCATTCATTTAACTAGATTATCACTCATGCGTTACATGAGAAGATATCAAATCAAATTATATTTAACATTAGTATAAAATGTTAAGTAATGTCTGATTAATCATAATGAACTACAATATTTTAATTATCTTGCTGTTAACTAATAGTTATTATGTGCTTACACGATGTGGAATACTATTAAGTAACTTTAGTAGAAATTGTAAAAAGACCCAACAAATTCGATATCCACGGGTAACTGATCATGTTAAGATGAGGAGTAACCGACTAAATAGGTAATTCAATCGGGGATGATAAAAAAAAAAATCGACTCGGCTTAACAATATATTGTGGAGAGGTATGATAATTTTTACCAACACACGATCTCTCTCTCTCTTCACCAAGTCCCACCCTTTCTCTTCCTTCCGCTGAACGACCATCGTTGTAGCTCAGAGTTAATTTCACGCTCACCAACATCCTCATCTTCGCCGGAAGCTTCACCAAAACTTTGATCTTCACCGGAAGCCGAACCTATCCTGATTTCATGGCTTTGAACGATCACGTATTGTGATCTGAAATCTGAAAAATCAACAAACATTATTTGTGGTCATGAGAATCTGCAATCACAAATGTTTAATTTAATTTCCAATCATTCTCAATTGTCTAATTTAATTTGCAATCACAGTTGTTTAATTTCATGGCTTTTAATTTAATTTTTTAATTTCTACGGTTACGGTTGAATCTGCAATTTCCCTTTTTTTTTTCCTTCACAATTGTTTAAATTCTGGTTTAATTATGATTGGTTTTGATGTTTTGTGATGGTGGTTCTAGTGAATTATAGTATTTTTGGCGAGTTGTAGTGGTACTGTTGTGACCGGCAGTGGTGGTAGTGGGTGATTAGTGGTGTAGTGTGGTTGTTGTGATGTTTTATTGTGATTGTTTCAGCGAGTTGTTTGTGTTGTTGTGACATGATGTTTTTGTGAGTTATTTTTATTATGACTCAGTGTTTTAGAGTTGTGTTTGACTTGAATTGGTGTTTTGGCTAGTTGTTTTTATGGCTCGGTGTTTTGAAGTTGTGTTTGATTTTGACTTAATGTTTTGACGAGTTGTATTTTTTGTGACTCAGTGTTTGGCGAGTTATTTTGATGTGACTCGATATTTTGGCGAATTGTTTTTATTATGACTCTGTGTTTTAGAGTTTTGTTTGATTTTAACTCGGTGTTTTAGTTGTTGTGACTCAGCGTTTTACTAAGTTTTTTTGATGTGACTTAGTATTTTGGCAAATAGTGATTATTGTATTATAATATTGTGATATCACAATGTAAAAACACTTAAAACACCTGATTTTTCAGATGTAACTTGATTTTAAAATATATATGAAAAACCTTTGTATTTTTCAAGACATCCCTTACACATCGGCAGCTATGGTACGTTACTTACATTACCACGTTCAAAGGAAAAACCAAGCGAAGGCAAAAGCTTAAAAATGTTGAAGACCATCTCCACCTCGATCACCTCCAGAAAGAATGGACGGGTTTATAGATATAAATATTTTTTTTAATTAAATACTCTAAGTCGTATTAAATATTTTCTTTGTTACCACCCGCGTGGATAAAATTACTATACCCGCCCCTACTTGAAAGTGGCCACATATATCCTCGTCATCATTGGTCCTATATGTTCACCTTGTTTGTCCTAATCGTCTTTGTCACCGTATGTATTATGACGAAGATAGTATTAATACTACAAGTTTCATTCTAAAACGTCAATCTTATTGAGAAGAGTACTGCACAGCACAAGTTCTTATATGTTGATTAAAGGCTTTGTGTTTATTTGATGACACGGCGTTATTCCCTTAACAATACATTGAACTATGTTTGGCCAACTTGAGTTTTATCGGAAGAAAACACGGGTCACCTGTTGTTTACGTTCATCTCTATAGCTGTCTGTAGTCGTCGTCGTTCAAATTGTCAATGAAAAGGAGAGTACTCCTGGTCACCCTCTGTTCTTGAGTCGAACCCGGACAATATAATGCCATCAAGCACAGGAAACCTATATATAGAATTGTTGGTATATATAATGGCTCGATTGCGAAGCATGGACAGCGATGGAAATAAAGGAACATATTAATCGTATTTAACGCTCATCTTTGGTCAATGTTTGGTGAAAATTTCAAATAAAATACTGATAGTAAATTCTCACTCTAGTCTTCTTCATGTGTAAATTTGGCTTCTTTCTCACCAAAATCGTTGTCGATTGTGACTTGTGTTTAATTGATTTCCCGACGATCGAGGGCCTTTTTGGTTAAGGAAGTATAACACGAGTACTTGTCACATTACATAATATTTTCTTTCCTAATTATTTTGTAGAATATATATTACCATATATAGGATAATTTTATATGAAAATCATTTAATTGGTAACTTAGTCATGCAAAGTTAATTTGTATATATCATGTATAAATAAATACATTAATTAATTCATTGAGCAATATATAAAGCAAATTATGCTTATCGCAATTAATTGGCGATATAAAAGCGATGATGGGATGGAAAGAACAAAACATGGATCCTGAGAAAGCACTATATATGGGTCGTCTTTAATTGCATGTCTTCTTCATGCACATGACAAGTTGGTGAAAATAAAAGTAACTGATATAATGTGACACGTCTTGTAATATCTTGTAAAATTTTAAGGTAAGTTGTCATTCAATTGAATGATGAAAATTAAAATATGACAATGTGATTGTACTTGAATGGTTACAAGACTGACAAGAATTATAATATAACAACGTGATGGCATTAGATTGCAAGATTATTACCCAAATAAAATTGATCACATGATTGATACTTAGACAATAAATTAGAATTAGAATGTGGTTATTGAAAATGTATTGATATTGATTGGGTAACCACATGAATTTGCTATTGATAATGTAAACGTTATCTTGACAATGATCGAATAACCATTTGAAAATGTCATAAGAATTCTTAAATTGTATTAGAAAATTAAAAGATTGTTACTCAATTGACGATAGAGAAAGAATTCGGTCCTCAATTGACATAAACTAAGTACGGTAACTTGATTGAAAGATAATGCAAAGGGGAGGGACTTCTTAGACAAATTCCCACCAAGTGTATGGTATCCGTCGCGCAAGGTGTCACAATTTGGTTGGCAGAATTCAAAATTTATTAAAAACAATTAAATCTCAACTTTTATATGAAGGGCTCTTGGGTCCGCAAACTCCCAAATTATTTCCTTTGCTCTCCCAAACCCCAAAATTCGTCCAATAAGATCGGAAGAGCGTCGTGTGAAAACCAATAAAAACCTACAAAAACCCCTATTTGTCCTTTGAAAAGGGTCCCTTACCATATATAGAAGGATTATAGCTCAAAAAAATAGCTTTAATTAAAGAATATCAAGGTTTTAATGACGTTTTTCTACTTGAGATTATTCGAAGAACCTTTAAGGTGAGTAACTAATACTTTGATTCCTTTTCTGCATTCATGAAGTTTTGATACGATAAGCATGGTTTAATTGAAGTTTCCTATGTGATAGATATATGATTTGATACATTGAGAAGGAAGATTGCTTTATTGCATTTGAATCACTAGTTACTCTACTCATTCTGTATTGAATTGCTTTGAATTGTTTCTTGCAGTATGACCTATTCAATGATCCCGGGATAGAGAAGATTAGTGTGGTGTCTGCTTTGAATGGGAAATTTGGTAAGGGTCAACTGGGGTTCATTGTGGATCAACTTAATTGTACATGACCATGATTGAATTAATATGATTCTCGCGTGCACCACGGGTAGTAGTTTAACTAGTGATAGGGCCTATCTGTGCATTGAAATGTTTTGTGCATTGAATGATTTTCTGGAAAATAAATCTTTCAAATAAAAGGTGAATCAAAGGGTTTTGTTATTCATTGAGTACTTTGTACTCATTCCCTTATTTACTATATTTTTTGTAGATGATTGAAGCTATAATATTTGAAAAGTAAAGCAAGCTAAGAGTTGGATCGTGCTCGCAAACGGGAGTAGAGTTGTGCATGTAGTGTATACCTGTCGTTGAAGCTACTATGAATTTAATAATTTTATGTCCACCTCTATAATATATATGTTTTTACATCTTATAACATATAAGACAATAGGGAGATATAATCTTTATATTTATTTGAATCCTACTTTTCACTGTAAAAGTTTTCTAATGATTCGGCGTACATTGGTAATCAACGTAATATATTTATTAATATATTTTCTTGTGCTTTTATATTTTATTGAAAAACATAGCTTTAATATTTTCTTAAAAGTTTAACAATTTATTAGCTTATATAATTAGCTTTATATGTTAAATTCTATAAAACAAGGTCAATTGGAATATTTTGTACGTCCCCGTTGTGAAAATTGAAGCTTCCACTATGATACTTGTCAAGAAATATAAGATTTTCGAAAATATTGTAAAACTAGCGGGAGCGTGACACGTCCTGTCTCAAATTATACTCCAATAGAAATCATTGGTACCATGACATCTAACTCCGGATAAATGTTTGTTATTTGCATTTAGAGATTAGCGGGGAGGCAATCCGAATGACACCTGCTATGGAAAGAAACAATCAAAGATTGGGACCGGAAACTCGAATAGGCATAATTAAGGTTTAGAGAATCGAAAGTTGTTAATACATGACCTAACGAGTATTTATTCAAAATGCTTGTTTTTGGACAAATATGATAAATTTATAACAAATAAATGTCGATCATTAATTGATATTGAAAACGTACGTATCAATATTAATGTTCATTGAAACTACATATGTTCCATAAACTGACATTAATTGACATCGAAAACTCTTAATTAATATATATAGGTCTGAATTATGTGCATAAAACTAGGGTTTGTTGGGTTTAGGTTGAGTATTGTTACTTTTTATAAGACTTTTGAGTATTATAAAACTTTGACACCCGATTTTAATTAGAGTGTTCAATTAAACAAACAAGTGCATTGAATTCTCATCACCATGTCGCAGAAGCACCGTAGTCTCTAGTTGTAATTGATTTGGCCAACGGGGAATGACATATCAAATTTTTTTGAGAGGGAGAATGACATCAATTTATTTTTTTTTAGATATATATGACAACTCTTTAAATATATGAAGTTGTCATATCTTCCAATAACGCTATCCATGAAGAAGGAATGATGGGTCGACTCCCGATGGGGCAGATGCGGTTGCGGTGGGGACGACCGATCGGAGCTGCAGGCACATAACGTATATGGGATGAATGGTTTTATTGTCATGCAAACAAGAAGCCATGAATTAATTAAAGTCGTGCTACTGCTGTACGTCCCCCACTTGCAAATCGAAATAATACCCCTTTTCCGGAAAGTTATATTCCAATATAAATTCGCAGAAATTAAGGGAAAAAAAGTAATCAATTTTTAGAGACTGTCAAACAAGTTGGGCTGTTTTCGTACGACAAGTTGGCTGTCACTGTCAAGTCGGAATAGCAGATTTTCTTCCATTTCCACAAGTTATAAACAGGTTTCTATCAATATATATACATAGTAGTAGCTTGGAAATCCCTATGGGTTGGGGACGTCCGGCCAACCTTGGAAATTTCCTAGCAAATCTACATGTAACGATTATCAATAAACTAGTATGATAATTCCTGAGGTAGATGTAGTCACGCTAATATAGACTTGTCTGTCATAGTTTTCCAAAAAGCTAATTTTTGGAACCTACTCGTCTCATTTTAATTTGTAGAGTATGGCACTAAGAATTTATGAGCACTTAACATTTGTCCCATTCTAGTTGAAAATTGATAATTACATTGAATTAATGCCAATTTTTAAGGTTTGAAATACTTGGTTCTAACTAGTTTTACAATTTGTGGTATCAGTCCTATACTGTCTTAGCAATGATTATCATTGTATAGATCGGTACTCACTGAACTGACAATTCATATTGTCTATGGGATGTAATGTGTTTATAATAGTGAGAATAAATCACTAGTACGCTCTCCAAGACAAAACATAAACTAGTAAAGACAAAATTACTTAAATTTAATTATCCCAAATATCATATTTTTTTTGGTTTCATAATAATTTTCACATTATACATTTAATAAGATTCTCATGACTTGATGGAACATATAGTTATTTAGTACAACATGATATATTCCGATGCATTTCTCATGTTACACATTAATGACTAGCTAGTTCTATCTTTATTTATCCAACAATTTTAAACTTGTATTCGTAATACATATTATATGATATTTACTCGGAATATTCTGTCATATTCTACCAAATATTCAAAATTAGCAACTCAATCACTGAATTGTTGAGAACTTTTAGTGAACTTCCGAGAGGTGCCATAATAGCATCTCGGGGATGCGCTTGAAACTTTTGCTCAGTTTATTTACAAGTACCCTTTCTATTCTGTTTAACCAAAAAAAAAAAAAATTCTTTCCAATTATTAAATAAATTATTCTTACATATTCATAATAATAATAAAATAATAGAATTAATTTCCTAAGACACAAGACATCTAGTAATAAATTAAGGAAGATATAATAAAATTTAATTCCAATCGAACATCAGATATAATGATCATCTGACTCACTTAGAATCTTTGATCAAAGCAGTTTAATTTGGTTCATGATCTATAATATTATAATAAAGAGTAGTTTTCTGTTCATCATTAAAAAAAACACAAAAAAAAAACCAATAAATGGATACGGAAAGAAACGTCAAGAATCAAGATGATTTACTGTTATTATTATTCTTTGCCAGACTTTCTGCAATCTGAGCCAGTGATTGCAGATTGCACCTCACAATTGTATCCACAAATGCACAGGTTTCCTCCGTCGTGTTCCCCTGCGGTACATCCACCACGTACGACTCCACCACCACCGTGCCGGAATTCCCAGCGCCACCACCCCGAGGCGGCGCTGCATGGAGAGTGGTGACAGACCTGTAGTTATGCAGCCGGTGATCCCCACCCACCACGCTGAAACTCATCACATGCTTCTCGTCATCCAAGATTTCCAGCCTCTCGGTGCTGGACGCCGCCGGCAGGCCGGAGACCACGCGCACCTCCCGGAGCGTCCCCACCACGTTGCCGTCACCCATCACGTGGCAGCTCTTGAGAAAGTGCTTGTACGCCTGCGGGTTGTCGAAACGCCGGACCACCGACCACACAGTAGCCACCGGCGCGTCGATGGCCTGCACGACGGAGGAGCAGCACTGGTTCGGTGCCACAGCGTGGGTGTGGTAGTGCAAAACGCTGTCCGGGACGGAGACATCGCCGGGAACCGGGTTGACCCACGTGGGCGTGGCTTGTTTTTGGTGGAAATTTACGGTAGTGCAACTGCTGGCGGCGGCGACGCTGCCTTGGCCGATTGGATTGATCCTCTGAAGCTGAAACGAAGAAGGCATTTTCTTGGCACAAACCACTGGTTTTTCTCAGTTTCTTCGATCTGTGAGTACTACTTCCAGAATGGGAATGAATGGCGAATTTGTGATGGGATTTGATGTGTTTATATATATATATATATGTAAAATTCCTATTCGTGTATGCATATAAAAATGGGGGTACAGATGATATTTAGAGAGAGAGAGAGAGATCTTTGTCTACTTGTAATAGGTTGATCTTTCCTTCCTCGGAGCTAAAAGGCTAAAATAAATAAATAAAATTTTGAAAGTAACAAAATTAACAACAAATAAATAAATTAGTATCTTATTTTTATTGAGTGAAATTTGACCGTAAGATAAAATTAAAGATTAGAAGAACTAGAGAGAGGAACCGACAAAAAATAATCTCCCATCATTATTGAGGAAACCTATACACGCTACGTTTGCGTATTGTAAGATAGTTTAACCATATATATGGTAGGAGATCAGGATTGGAGGAACTGATGGATATTTAGCTTTTTTTTTTTTAATGAGTAAACGAGAAAACTTCTTTTCCGATAAATAATAAATAAATGTATAAAAAAGGTAAATAAAATAAATAATTAATTAAATTTGTGCTGACGGGTGCAAGTGGATGGGCAAGTTGGACGGACTATTTGGACGGAGTCATAAAGGAAAATGCCCCTAGAGTTGGGCAATAATTACGTGATCGCCGGGTTTGTTAGTTATCGGGGGTTTGTTTAATGTTAAAATGACGGAAACGGGCTTTGGTGGGGCTTTAATTACTGCCGACGGATAAAAACTCTTGATTTAGTGGGACATGAAGGGAAATGGAGAAGGCGCATTGAGATTCAAAATTTGACGACAAAAGAGGGAGAGGAGATGATTTGGGAAAGAAAAATAGGGTTTTTGTGGTCCAATTCCAGTTAGGAGATAATTTCTCACCATTACTCTTTCATTATGGTTAGTTTGTCAATTCGTATGTAATGTAATTTGTGGATAAAAATACAAGAGATGATCTAATATACGATGTAAATTAATATAGTAGAAATTCGTATTATTTCCATTCTGTCGTCATTGCTATCGAAATCGTCGTGGGCTGTGTTTCCTTTAATGGCAAAGCGGTCTGCTTTTTTGGGCCTCGTGGTGTGTGTAATTTACGGAGAGAAGGTCGTCTTTGATTTTACAAATCAAGGGGTCGGGAAAGAAGGAACCAACACCGGAAAGGGCAGAGAAACGGGTGAAAAATGATTGAATGAATGATTACTTACTAATAGTATTTTCAAAGGAGTAAAAAATTCAGTACCTTGTAGTAAAAGATGGTATCAATATGGTAACTTCTTGATAAAATTAGGAAATTTAGCTAATTTCCTATTTAAACCATTATATATATATATATGTAATTTAGATAAATGAAATGAATGGGCCGAGCAATGTGTAGCACTTGAAAATCTCACAAAACATTTACATAAGAATTATTTGACCAATTTCTGATTGAATTAAAGTAAAAAACTAATGCACGAAATTCCAATGTTGTATTTCTCAAAATTTATACCACCAAATCTTTTGGTTTTTATGGTTTGAGAGAAACAAAGCAAAGCATGAAGGCAGATGTATGAGTTCTTAGAGAGTTATTAAGGCTTCTAATGGTATCACGAAATTGATTTAGATGAGTGGATTACCTTTAGGATGCGTTTGATTCAATAGTAGAAAATGAATTGAACTTTATTTTCCATAGAAAATATTTCCCATCTCTCCTATAGGAATTCATTTTCCCTAATTTTAGGGAGAATGTCCACTTTTTGCACTAAGATTGAAATTTTTTTCCATGAAAAGTAAATTTACCTTTGATTTGATCGATAAAATTTAGATGGAAAATGATTTGCAACCGAATACACTATTAAAAGAACTAGAAATCAGGATTTAAACGGGTCTTAGTAAAATGGTTAAAATCTACGAATGGCTATAAAATCGAACACTGATGGACGAGAAGTTTGAAAGGTTGGGGATGCTAGCTGTAAATTACCTATTTAAAATTTAAATTTTTTATATTTATCGAAATATAATTGTGTCATGTATAGGTAATTACTAAAATGATGTAAAACTTCATATCACATTAAATATGTAGTTAAATGTGGTATTATCATATGTCTAAAATTTGAAATTTAAATTGATTGCTAAGTTTTTAAATGGTTACCAATCATGAACCACCGATCACAAACATTCAAGATGCAAGTAAAACTCGCAAAAGGGTACTTAATTTTGAATTGGCGTCATTAGTAAGTAATCTCACAAATTTTTTGAATTGATCACGAATGGTTAAGATCATGGATTTAAATAAAGCTAAAGTTTGTACAGTCCACCAACAAAGCCTACCAACTAATAATTGGAATTCAATTCTCTAGACGCCAGCAGCCAAGCTAAAATATTTAAAAAAATTAAAAAAAAAAGG
>CAVNYN010219580.1:0-15033 GCA_963692815.1 Nyctanthes arbor-tristis
ATCAGGGAGTGGCTGTTCTTTGACAAGCCACGCAGGGCGTTTGAGAGTGGTAATAGAAAGCAAAGATCATTGCCTGATTATAATGGACGGGGTTGGCATGAGTCTAGGAAACAGGTGATGAATGAATTTGGAGGGTTGAAGAGATCTTACTATATGGACCCACAGCCGATGGAAAATTATGAGTGGCACCTTTATGAGTATGAGATCAACAAATATGATGCATGTGCCCTGTATAGATTGGAAGTGAAGCGAGTTGATGCTAAAAAGAGTCCTAAAGGGAAATCAAGTAATGATTCGGTTGCTGATCTGCAAAAGCAAATGGGAAGACTGACTGCTGAATTTCCACATGACAGCAAGCGCCCTGTTAAGGGAAGGGAAAAGTTGAATGCGAAGGATGGAACGGGAAGTATTTATTCCACTCCCAATGCTGTAGAACCTGCAGACGATGGGTTTGATTATTATCTCGTTGACAATTTGAATGGGTACTACTTGACTTGAAGACATTGAGTGGCTCTGGAATAAGAGAGTTTAGTAGTATATATCATCACATAACATTGTTCAGTGAATTCACTCAGCCATCAGGCAAGCAGTGGAGTTTCTGAGTTTCTTTTCTTTTTAGCTCCTGGTCCTCCTCGGTTCTATCTAGTTCCCATCTCAAGATCTCAGATTCCCGGGTATAAATAGTTTATTGTCATCCGAAGTACAGTAAATAACTGACTATATATTTATCTCAGACCATCGTTTTTTTTTAACTGTGAGAAGACAGTGGCAAATGCCCAAGTTGGCTACATGTGTATGCACCTTCAGATATAACTTGTGTAGTTGAAGGCTGACTATTGGCTGACTATTAGCTGACTATTAGCGAACATGTATTGCCATTACTGATCATATCAAATGCATATCTTGACTTGCATTTGTTATCAGCAGAAGCTCTGTCGTGTTGTTTTACGAGGTTCCTTTTGTATTCTAATTGCATTAAGTTGTCGTGCTCAGCCGGTTGGCCTCTTCTCTTCTCTCTCTCTCTCTCTCTCTCTCTCTCTCAAGATTAAATAATATCACCATCCCCTGAAAAAATAATAATACTATGTTTTAAATGAATTTCTATAGCGGTCGTGGCAGATGGGTCAAGAATGTGGTGAGGTTGAGCAGCCCTTATAGGTCCAACAAATGGCTTTATAGCCTCCTGGGTTTTCTCCCTTTTTATTCGAGATGGGAAGGTTCGGCAGAAGGGGATTTTTGGAGAATGGCTGGGGCCGGCTTGGCGCCCCTCACCCCCACCCCCAACACGTTTGCTTTCACCTATGAAAAAGAAGGGGAAAAGTTGGAGAAAATCGAAGAGTGGTGAAAAATTTTATATACAATCACTATATGGTTACGGTACAAGACCGTTAAATGTGATTTCTTTATGTAAAACTAGTTATTTCACTCGTGCGTTGTACGAGATAATAATATCAGATAATAATATCAATTTAAGAGGATTAAAGATGATTATATAAAAAAGATTAAAGTTATATTATCATTTATGTGTCTATTAAGAAAAACAATATATGTGTTACCTGTTAATGGAGATAAAAAATGGTCTAATTAAACTAAAGTAAAAAATTTAAAAAAATTGCGAATATTGGAATCAATATGAAAAATAATCTGACAGCGAGAGATAAAGATGGATACCGTTCACTGGTTCACAATAAATTTTTTTCAATAATAATCTATTAAAATTATAAACTTTTTGAAAACTCAAGGCTCATAAGCTAAGGCTCTATTATAGATAAAACTTCTTCAAATAACTTAATATATGCATAAATCTTTAATTCTTTTCACTAATTAATCAATGTGAGATTTTCTTTTTATACACAAAATATCATTTTCAATGACCATTAAACTATAATATTTGATCGTTTACATGTGTATAACGAAGAATAATAGAAGTACTACCCATAATTAATACGATGTTTTTCATTAATAAAGATAAAAAATAGTCTAAACAAACTAAGGAAAACATTGAAAATAATTTCCGAGTACTGAAACTAATCCAGAAAACAATCCGACAGTGTGAGAAACAGATTCACAATAAATTTTTTTTGCATTAATGCTCCATTAAAATTTTGAATTTTTTGAAAGCTTAAGGCTTATAAGCCAAGGTTCCATTAAGCTACTTAGAAAAGTAGCTTAATATAGGTATACATTTTCAATTCTTTTCACTAACATGTGATTGCATCTCTGTGCCCAAGATCATACTTTCAATGGCTCATAGAAAAAAAAGTAAAATTTCAACAATTTTTTAAACGTTAAGAATAAAAAAAACTATAAAATCCAAAGTTCTTTTTCCACATTATTTTTGGTAAAAATTAATTTATTTCAATTATTTAGTTAAAACCGGTCAATAATTATAGCTTTTCCAGTTTGATAACTGGTTCAATTCTCTAAACATTTATGAATAATGAAATTAATCTGTTAAACAATTTGACAGTGTGAGATAAAAACGGTTACAGTTAACCGATTCACAATAAATTTTTTTCCAAAAACAATCCATTAAAATTTTAAATTTTTTGAAAATTCTAAGCCCATAAGTAAGGTCATATTCTGATTAACACTTGTCCAAGTAATTTAATATAGAGTATACATTCTCAATTTTTTTCACTAATTAACCAATGTAGGATTCCGTTTCGATATCCAAAGTCACATTTTCAATAACTCTTATATGACTCTTAAATTATAATATTTGATCGTTTATGTTCGTGTAACAAAAAATAAAGTAGATGTTTATCTATAATACGATATCTTTCATTAATGAAAATAAAAAATTGTCTAAAAAAGCTAAGGAAAATATTAAAGAAAATATGCGAATACTAAAATCAATCTAGAAAATATTCTGACGATGTGAAATAAAGACGGATACGATTCACTACTTAATAATAAATTTTTTTCATTAATAATCCATTAAAGTTTTGAATTTTTTGGGAGTTCAAGACCAATAAGCAAAAGCCCTATTAAGTATAACCATTCACCAAGTTGTTTAATATAGGCATACATTCTCAATTTTTTGATTAAATTATCAATGTGGGATTCATTTTTTTTATACTCAAAGTCACATTTTCAATGGCTCTTAAAAAAATAAATAAATTTTCAACTTTTTTTTTTCAACAGTAAAGATTAAAAAAAATTTATAAAATCGAATTTTTTTCACGTTATTTTAAATAAAAATTAATTTATTTCAATTGTTTAGTAAAAACGGGTCTGTTGACCTTGAACATTTTCTAAACAATTTCGAATACTGAAATCAGTTCGGAAAATAATCTGAAGGTATCAAATGAAGATGGATACAGTCAATTGATTTATAATAAACTTTTTTCAATAACACTCTATTAAATTTTGAACTTTTTAAAAACTTAATGCCTATAAGTTAAGGCCTTATTAAGCATGACACTTATCCAAGGAATTTAATATAGGTGTATATCCTCAATTTTTTTACTAATTAACCAATGTGAGATTCCCTTTTTATACGTTTACTTGTGTGTAATGAAAAATAATATAGGTACTACCCATAATATAATATCTTTCATTAATGAAGATAAAAAGATTGTCTAAAAAATTTAAGGAGAACATTGAAGAAAATATATAAATATTGGAACTATTTAGAAAAACAATCTGAAATATGTGACAAAAAAAAGTTGGTTCACAATAAACTTTTTTCATTAATGATTTATTAAAATTTTGAACTTTTTAGAAGCTTAAGACTCATGAGCTAAGGCCCTATTATGCCCCTTCACTATGTAGTTTAATATAGGCATACATCCTCAATTCTTTTTAGTAAATAACCAATGTGAGCTTCCCTTTCTATAACCAAAGTCCTATTTTTTATGGCTCTTTAAAAAGAAACAAATTTTCAACCCTTTTTTAAGCAGTAACGGTAAAAAATTATGAAATCGAATGTTCTTTTTACAAATTAGCTTATTTAATTTAAATCAGTTCGATGACTTTGAACCGTTAGCTTTTCTGATTTTTTGATTATTTACGAATACTAAAATCAATCTGAAAAACTATATGACAGTGTGAGATAAAAAGCATACAGTTAACAGGTACACAATAAACTTTTTAATTAATAATCAATTAAAATTTTGAACTTTTTAAAAACTCACGGCCCATATGCTAACGCCCTATTATGTAAAAACCTTATTTAATAGCTTAATATAGGTGTGTATTCTCAATTTTTTTAGTTAAATAACCAATGTGAGATTCCCTTTCTATGTCTAAAATCATATGTTCAATAGCTTTTAAAATAAGAATTAAATTTCAACGTTATTTTAGGTACAAATTAATTTTGTTTTCAATTATTTAATTAAAATCGGTCAAATGATCTTGAACGGTTAGTTTTTCTGATTTAATGGCATGTTCGATTTTCTAAACATTGGCAAATATTGGAATCAATTTAGAACCAATATGACGGTTTGAGATAAATCGAAACCAAAAATTAAGAAAATCAATCGAAAATAAAACTCCTCAAGATAATGAGTAGAAAATGTTTTTAGATAAAATAAGGTTTTTTTTTTTTTAAAGGAAGATAAAATGAGGTTTAGTGGAGGAAGAGAAGGAAAATGTAGATAAAAAAAGAAAGATATTTTCAGATAAAATAAAATCTAATTGGTGATTGAGATTAAAAATTAGAAAATGTGGTGATAATCTTATCTTATATATATATATATATATATATTAAAGTAGGATAGTGGTCATATGTAAGTTTTCCGCCAAAACTATTATCTTACTTTTATATGCTTTTTTTATTTTATAATAATAATAACAATAATAATTATTATTATCCATTATCTCCAACAAAAAGTAATACTAATCCATTAGCTACATTTTGTTATCCAAAATTTTATAACAATATACAAAAATTTATATATATTTTTATTCCATATATAATATCCTATTTGTTATCCATTAATATTTGTTATAAATATTCTATAAGTTTTTAGGCTATTTTCAAAGATTTAATATTTCTTCAAAATTCTAACAATTCATAAACATATTTCAATTATTGGGTTATCAAGATTTCTTCTTATTTCGAATAAGTGTCTGCTCGTGAGATTGATGATATAATAATAAAGTAAAATTAAATCAATCTCAAAATTTTTACTTTAATTCAATACGATAAACCGTACATCATAAAACCTAGGGCTATATGTTTAGTACATTACTTAATTTATTATTTGTTTTTATCTAGAAACCTATATATTGGTAAAAATTTAAATTGAGGGGATAGATAGTAATAATATTTGATGATAATAATTTGGATTAAAAATAAATAATTCTTTTAATTCTTTTTAAAACGAAAAGTGGTTAAATATTAATTTTAGGCTTAAATGGAAAATCATATATAATTTATTCTTTGTTGTAATATTGATTCACTTGAGTTTTTTGTAATAACAGATCCAGACTGTGTACTTTAGATTTTTTAGAGTAGATTTAATGAATAGTGATGAGGAAATAAGAAAAATAAACTTTGTAAGAATATATGGTGGAGAATAAATGTGAAAAATAATTCATTATGATAAATGAATATCATCCACATCCTACTGAATAAGGATGTGGGTGTAGAATAATTCTAGAGTTGTATAAATTTTGTATCATCTTTTTTCCATCGTTTCTTAGTTTTCATACTCAATATGAAATTAATTTTGTAAAACTTCAGCATTCTTATTTTTATTACTTAATAGTAGTGTTCTATGAATAACAACTTAATTAGTTTTATATTAAGTGAAAATATTATATGTTTCAATTTTCTTATATTCATGTATATTAGTAATATATGTATATGAGTGAGTAGTACACAATAAAATTATGATTATTTAATTTTTCAAATTGCTACCCATTTTTATTAATTATTCTATTCCGTATAACGCGCGGGTATATAACTAGTAATAAATTAAATCAAACATATCCATATAAATAAGAAAAAAAAAAGAAACAAAAGATAAAAATGGAAGTGAAAGACAAAAAAAGAATATATAAATTGGTAATAAATTAAAAAGATAAATAAAATTAAAAACTAAAATGAATATGAATGACTAAGATTTAGAGATAAAATCAATGGCCATGATGAATTTTCCAAATTTAAAAAGTGAAATGGGCGGGAAAAAATAAAGAGGAAACTATCTTCTCTTTATGCATATATATAGATTTAACTGTTAATGGCACGCTATATCTAGCATATGGTGTTTTACAATAGCAAACATCTAGTGTTTGAAATTCCTCCGTATTTTTACACTCATAGGGGTTCTTTCTATCGTGTCTAAAGGACTGTGTGGCAACACACTATTGTGTGTGTTGCTGAGCCCATCACCCAACACACCTAATGGTGTATTGATATACAGTCTTTTAAACACTATAATATAGTGTCTAAAGAATACCATAGAATGTACCCTTATAGGGGAGAGAAAAAACAACCAAATTATTTTCAGTTAAAAATAGGACTTCGTATGGTAATGTCTCGATAGCAGGAGACCTAATTATACAATTTCACAAACGCTGGGGACCGAGTAGCTATTTTTCCAATAATTAAAAACCTAACTGAGCATCCCTCGTCGACCTGCAATCTGCAAGTTCAATGGCATTTTACCCTTCTACTCTCTATTCCTTCACCCCTCTATTTTCCCTCCATCCTCTTCGTTTCAAACCGTCAATTCCATTTCTTCACAAATTACCTCTCAAGCTTTACCAGAATCGCCGCTCCATTCTCTCCCTGTCCCCCCATTTCTCCTCCAACCGGCCATTCGCACAATTCACATCGGAGCAAGCCATTCTTGAAGCCATAGCCGATGCCGACGCAGAAGAGAAGTCGCTGCCCGCTGTCAGGACCTATGAGAATGACTTGGCTCGGCTCACCCTCGTTGGCTCCGTGGACTTCCAGCAGGCACTCACTGCAGCTGCCGCTGACGGCGGCGAAGCTGCCGATGATCATATCTCTGCTGGCGTCGCCGCAATGGTGATCGAAACTGTGTTTCCTGGTCATGGTGATAAGCATAGTACTGTTTCTACAAGACTGGTTAGTATGAAAGATGAATTTACAGGAACACTAATGGCTTTTTTCTTTTCAGTAGTTAATTCAATACGTTATTAGCTGAAGTATGGAAATATGTCCCGTTTTCTTCACGTTCTTTTGATTTCTTTGAATGACTACTTAGATTTGACAAATTGAAATTAGGTTTGCTTGATTGGCTTTTGTTCATAGCATAATGTTTATTATCCTTGTCTTGAAATGTAGTTTTTAGTTGAAACCAAGAGAGAACACGGTTGTATTGGGTAGCAAGAAAGATTGGGTCTTGAGATTGAGATATAACTATCATTGATCCGATCTAAAAATCTTAATTTAAAGCCTTGAATTCCATACTTTGAGCAAGAGCTTAAACACATTATACAGCTATATTGATGTCATGAGGATGATTTCACTACTAATGGAAGACATTTCTTTGTGTTCGATTGACTACATCTTATATTGTTTGCTTATTATATGACTGATTCATTTATTAGTTAATGAGTTATTACTAAATTTTCCGAGTTTGGGAAATTGAACCCAAGTCTCTTCTTGTACTAAAAATATTATAAATTTCGAACCCTTCTTCCATTCGTAGCCCTATAATTTGATGTTTAGATTCTCTTCTTTTCAAGATTTTTTTGCTCACGTTCTTTTGCAATGAAGAAACTATTATGATATTGCTGATAAAAGATATAAAATATACATGACGCAATTATTTATTAATGCGTGCACCTGTTTTTACTTTTATATATTTTCTTCTACTGTCCTTTCTAGTACCGCATTTTGGGAATCTTATGTGTTTGCCATCGCCGATGTAGGAAGTTGAAGAAGAATTTAATAATGCATCTTGTTGAACTGTGACTCTCTCTCTCTCTCTTACTGGATGAGTGTCTTCATACTCAATTTTATCAAAGGGCAAGTTATTTTGCCAATTTTTTTCGTAGTAGTGAATTTTATTCCTGTTACCTTTCAGCAAGAAGATGATAATTCCATATAGGAATATCTGCTTTCCCTTCTGTTACTATCTTTTTGATATTTGTGATTTTGTCAGTTTTTACCAGCTAGGAAGGTCAAAGACAAAGCTTTCAAGCTCAAGAGCTCTCTGACTGAAGATATGTTATCCAGTACCACGTCAAAGAATATTCTTGCCATGACTTTTAAACAAGTAGTAATACATCAACTCTGGAATCTTGAATTAACACTTTTTAGATCTGGAACAGAAAGAAATATGGACCACCTTGAAAATCCAAGAGAGGTGAATATCGTCTCTTTTTTCTCCGCCTTTTGGGATTATGCGTACTGCCTTATGGCTATATTACTTTGTTGTGAAATCATATTTAATGTTTCTGTTTTGCAGGTGCCACGTCATACTGATGGGTTGAGTTCTCTTATTCCCTTTCCTGTCGGCAGGTACCCTCATATTTTACCCTCAGCTCGATGGATGAAGAAGCCATTTCTGCAATTGCAGAGGTTATCTGCATTGCTTCCCTTGAAAGCACTGAAAACTCAACATGCAGGCAATCAAATAAGTTTTTCCATTGGTTTAGCAAACCAAAACCGATAGTATCTAGAGATTCCACTGCAGTTCTGCACAACTTCCTTGAATATGAGATCCCTGCAAATGGCAAGGTTCTGCTAGAAAAGTTTAGAACAGAGAGAGCAAAATATAAGATTAAGGAGATGAAATTGAAGAACTGAGAGCCATGGAGGGCCAAGAGAGGAGAGCCGTGGCCGTGGAGTCGAGGAAAAAGAGGCCGAGGCGTGTACGTGGTCGAGGAAAAGAAACGACGCGGAATACATAGTGAATTCATTTCCTTCGGGTTATGAATTTCAATTTTTATTGTTGTTTTCTTTTTTTTAATATGATAGGCTAATTATTTTGTGCTAGGGTTAACGATGAAACCTTGTTTTTGTGATTAATTTGAAGTACCCGTCTTATATGTTCTAAGTTTATTTTTCGAGTTGATTGTTCACTATGCACTTATTCCAATTTGATATTTGATCATCATTAAGTTGAGCTTTGTGATTCAAGTTGTTTTTGAGAGATTCTTCATGAGTTCAGCACATAGTAGTGAACAACATAGGGTCCTATAATAGTTAGAGATACTATTATGCGCTATGAAATCGTTAGATAATAATTAACGTGAATGAATGCGTAACATATACTCGAAAGTTAATTAGAGATAATTAATCTCATGTATAAGTATAGATTTAGATGACCATCGAGAGAGGCTTTCGAATAAATTAGGATTATTGATTTTTAACCCTAGACTAGAACATGTGATAGCGAGTCCTAGTACTTTTATGTAGTCGTATTTGTGAATAATTTTATTTATTTTGTTATTTAGCTTTTATTTTCCCTTTAAAATTACTTATCAAATCTTATTGTGTGTTTTTATGTAAAGGTGAGATCAATTGAAGTGAAATTTAGTAGATTCAATCCTCGTGAGTTCAACAGTCTATTCACTACTATACTACTTATTAACGATCCGTCTACTTGCGGGATAAAAATCGACAACATGTACCATACAATCGAATGAAAATGATGGTACGTATCTTATTATATTATTTTTGGTTTTCTAATGGAATGTGATTTTTCTAGTATTCACACATAAACTTGTCACATAGATGAAGATGATGGTAGTGATGGGAATGGAAGTGGAAATGAAACTAGAAATGATACAAATAATGAAAATGCTAATTTTAGCATGACTCAAAGACCATCATGGGTATAATGTGAGGGAGTTGAAGAGTACATGTCCGATACGCCAGCTTGGATGCCATCTAATCCGTGTTGATGTTGATTTATTGTTCTTAAACTATGATGTCTAATGTGGATTATTTTCTAAAATTGTTTTATTGATTTCTTTTCTAGCATGTGGAGTTAATAGATGTTAGTATAGAATTTCGCATGACAATGTTTTTATTAGTAAAAAATATTTATTATTTTCACTTGTATAATAATATTTCATTACAAAATTATAGTAGAATTGACATTAATGGCAATTATTCATGTTATATTTGTGAAAAATAATTCAACGAGTTGATTAGAATTGACCCGCCGGTTTGACTGCCAAGTCACTAGTTTAACCAGTGAACCAATGACCCAGGTCCTAGGCCAGTTCAATGTCCGAGCCTGGTCTGATAACTATGGAAAAAGAATAGAAAAATTAGAGAGATAGATTTGTGCTTTTAGCTTAGAGAGATTCATAACACGATTGAATTAGTGAACTCGCACATTCTATTTATTTGTTTTGCTTGGAATTGGTTATTGTTGGATTAGGTTGACAAATTTACCTGTTGAGATTTTTGAGCCTTAGACTGACACATTTTCTTCAGTCTCATTATCTTTGTTCATGTGAGATATTCTTCTATGGTTTGCTTCTCTAGAACTTGTTTTATTTCTCTTTGAGGCTGCATTGTTACACGCATGTCATAAATATGATTAAGACACTTTTTCTTGATTAACCACTTTTGGCAAAAGGCCTACCCTATCCATTAATTATCTTTTGCATAACCCTTTGAGCTTTATGGCCTGATTTTTTTCTTTACACCTCTTAATACTAGTATTGAGCCGAAAATAATGTATATCCTTACCTTGCCAATGGACTAGTGAATGTGTATTTACTCTTGTTGCTTGGAGTGAATAAGAAGTAAGTGTGGGAGATTATCGAGTTATTGATGAGGTCTTGATAAATAAAAGATGAAGGAGCCAAGTTGATGATATCTAGGCTGAGGTGATTTGTTGTGTGAAAAGATGAAATGATTGGGAAAAAAAAAAGAATGACTTGTGCAAAAGGAGTTGTATGAGAAAAAAAGCATGAAGAAGAAAAGAACAACAATGAAGAAAAAAAGAGTTGATAAAATAGGAAAAAAATAACAACAGTAAAAAATAGAAGAAAAGAAAGAGATGACAAGGAAAAATAGAAAGGGAATTTGTGAAATGAGCTAAAATGAAGGGTTGTTTCCTTGTAGGATAAAGGCTTGAGTTACTTTTGAAGGTTGGGTTGTGCTCTTATTGTATATGTGATGCAAGGAGTTTTGAAAGAATGAAGGGAGTAGTGGTTTCACTTGAGATATGTGCTTAAATGTTTTGAATTCGTGTTCCACTAGTTCTAATAGTCCATTAGCCTCACTTCCTAAATTTTTCCCACATTAACTCTTAACACTGTTACAACCTTTAAAAGACCATATGATTTGTGTCATGCGTGTACACCTAAGTAATGAAGAATGAGAAATGTTGCAAGCCTATAGTAGAACTTTCCTGTAGATAGAATTTTGAGCATAAACACTTAACCCTTAAACACTTGAGGGAAGAGTAAACTTATCCGTAAGTGTCTGCCTGAGGGAAATTTTGTTTTATAATTCTAAGCATGAGGATACTTGTTCATGACATTTTACGAGTTTTGAAGGGTTAACCAATATTTGAAAAAGGAAAAAAAAAAAGAAGAAAAAGAAAGAAAAAAAGTGAAAAAATTCTCAAAACTCTTGCACTGTTTTGGAAACTTTTTATTAGACGGGCTTACTCCGGACTTATTAAAAGATGGGATATTGTGAGTTGTTGTCTCATATGTAACGAAAGTTAAAGTATTATGTCATTGTTCTTGTATTTTTGTTTTGTTTATTGTTCAGAGACGAATAACAGTCTAAGTGTGGAGGGAATTTGATAGGTAGTTATTTATGATGTTTAAATCTCCTATATGTGTTATTAATTATGCGATATTATGTTTAAAAGTTTGTATTTACATTCAAATTGGTGAATTGTAGATTTACAATCCAAGAGGAAGTCAAGTTGGGCAAATTCATAGTAATTTAGCATGAATTATGAAGTTTAGCGGTCAAAACGAACAAAGTTGAAAGATGAAGGACAGAAGTGATGAATGTAAGAAGCATGCGGCCCGCATGGAACATCCATACGGCCACATGTGCGGCGGGAAATCTAGACGAAGAATGGTAGGCTGTATGGACTCATCGTGTGGCCGCATGACAACAGCAGAATACACGACACCAGACCAACGTGGCCGCATGGATCTTTCATGCGGCCGTATAGGTGAATTTCGCAAATTTTTTTTGCTATTTCCCTACTTTATTTAGAATTCTTTTTGTGGCAAACTTAGTACACAAATTTTACTCTTTTCTTAAGTTTTCTTGGACCTTATATTAGGGGGTCTAGTCTAGTATTCAAGGAAGCATTCGTATATACATTGTAATACTTAGTTTCTTGATATTTTCTATAGAAGTTTGGTTCGGTTTTTGAAGAGAACTTTTGGATTGAAGAATATTGGTGCAATAATCTTCCTCTCCAGCCTTATTCATCAAAACTTGGTGATGGATTCTTACTCTTTTGTGCTTAAGTTTACCAATTCTATGAGTAGCTAATCTTCTTTTCTTAGGACAAACGATGTAGCCCCGTTGTGAACCCTAGTTATTTGTTTGTTGATTCAACGCCTAAAAAGTGATTTCTAGTTAATTATTTATCTTCTATTTATGGTTTTCACTTATTTGGCACGTCAATTTGTGGATGTTTATTGATTTGTGTTGAACTCGAGAGAGGAATGCATGCATGAATTATATTAGGCGATAAAGGACATTAATTTAAACAAGATAAAGAGATTTGCTTGTGGCTAGTGTGGTATTGTAAATTGAACTTCAGGGATATTTGCATGAGTTTCTTTTATTAATGCACTTAAAAGGGTTGATAACGCGCTCACTTAGAGATATGTGAGATGGCCTAATTAAGTAAGATTAACTAGCTTCGAGAGGAGTAATTGATTAATTACGAGAAATTTGATCGTTAACTAAAGTTGGATGTTGTTGAATCAATGAACTAGTAGCTAGGGAATCAATGGTGGTGAAGTTGTGAGTCTCAAGTTCACAAAAATCTTAAAGAAAACTTTCAAAAATAATTTACTTCTTCTTAACTTTCTTTATTTTTACTTTTATTTATTTACTCGCTTTAAAAACAAAATCCAAATTTCCATTGTTACAACTAGAGCGTGAGTTGAGTTTTCAATACTTAAATCTTTCCTTGTGGGATGGTAACCCTGGCTCATTGTCCACTTCATTACTTGTTCGACATGTACAATTGTGGATTTATACACATATTTTAACGAACAATCATGTGTTAGATTAAGTTTAATAGTGTACAATAAAATAGTAGTACTAGACTTTAACACTAACAATGTCATGCTCAGAAGCACCACTTGGATGAGCGTCCTCAACTTGGCGATTACAGGCCCGCATTTTGCTTATTGCAAATTTAATCGTTTGCATTCGCTTATCAAGTGATTTCATAGTACGTTGTTGCGTGATGAATGGTGGAAGTTTACTATTGTATTCATCTGTAACTCAATTCTAAAGTATGTTCTTTGACTGGTTTATGCCAACAATTCGATTTTAAGTAACATCCAGCCAAACATGAACAAGAAGCATGTCCTCTTTATGTGAATAACTTGGACCACGAGCGCTAGACGCCATTGTTAATTTCACTTGACAAGTAATATTTTAGGATTTATTGATCAAGGTGTACATTTCTATAATGTTCAGCTATTTATAGACGGAAGGGAATATAAATCAATTTAAATGTATTTGATTTTTCAAAATTATGTATGAATAGTCATTTCAACTGAAAAAGTGATTTTATTTGTCCCATAATCTGCAGAAAATCGATTCCCTTTACAAAATTCCCTCTGCAAAGTTTTTTGATTTTCCTATGCAAAGTTTGAATTTCCCTTGTTTACTATTGCAACTAAGAAAATGTTACTTTAACAAATATTATTAATTCACATACCACAAATGCCACCTACCACAAGCTAGTATCACCTACCTACTATGTGCCACCTACTACAAACTTGTATCACCTACTTACACTGTGTCACATACCACAAACTTATCTTCCTCAATTTAAGGATGACCGATCCTCCAATTTTATTACAACACCTACTTTTAGCATGTGAGAAAAATAAATTTTAACTTTGAAGGTTCATTTTCTACATACCTTAATGATGAAAATGAAGGTGAACCACAGATTTACAAATTGGTGACGGAAATAATTGATGCAGAAACAAAAGCAATTGTTTGTATGCAAAGCAATAACAATCTTCTCCTGACGCATTATGTTAATCAATAGCGAAATGTCACGGCAAAGCATGGAGGCTGAGTCCCGGGGCACGTTGTTATCAATCATGAGGGAGAAACTGTAGATTGTAGCTTATTTAATGACTATTTTGTTGAGATGCCGTGATTTAACGAAGAGATGTCTCGGTGTTTATTTCATATGTTCCAAAATCTATCCTTGCAAATATTTTAGGCTTTGCAAGTTTATAACAATTACTTCACACAAAATAGGGATGCAACAAGTCAGTTAGATTTGTCTTTCCTTCAGAAAATAACTATTGTATTTCGAATACTAGCTTATGATATAGCTGCAGATGCGACTGATGAACACATTAAAATTAGAGAATCTACTGCAATTGAGAGAGTATGAAATGATTTTGTCGATATGTTATGGAGATCTTTGGTCCCCAGTACCTTAGATCACCAAACTTTAATGATATTGCTAGATTATTCTATATCAGTGAACAACGGGGTTTTCCTCGAATGTTGGGTAGCCTAGATTGTATGCATTGGAGGTGGAAAATATGTCCAACTGCTTGGGCAAGATAGTACGCACGTCGTAGCGGAAGCCCAGCCATTATCTTAGAAGTAGTAGCTGACTATGATCTATGGATATGGCATGCTTACTTTAGATTATCCGGACCAACTAATGACAGTAATGTATTGGAAATGTCTCATCTTTTTTCCGATCTTGCTCACGTCTAAACACCTTCAGCTTGTTATGTCATTCAAGGAAAAGAATATAACACATATTATTACTTAGCTAACAGTATATACCTAAAGTGGTCGACTATTGTGCAAACAATTCAGGATCCTCGTGGTCCAAAAAAGAAACTATTTGTCACTAAACAACAAGGTTGTAGGAAAGATGTAGAATGTGC
>CAVNYN010219581.1:0-31512 GCA_963692815.1 Nyctanthes arbor-tristis
AGTAGTCTTTTCTGGGCTCTTCTCCCCCTACGATTGATTTTCCCCAATTTCTTTAGGTTTTTCATGGTTCCTAGCAATTAATTGAAGAATGTTCTAATTTTATAATTAGTTACTAGTCTTGTACTTCAAATAACAAGAAATTCTATCTAAGTCTATGAATCATGTTGTACTCATCTAACCATTAGTAAATCACACGAGCATATTGACTTGTCCTTAAAGATAGAACTGGGCAATATCTCTTTTAAGGAATCATTCTGTAAATAGTTACGTGTCTTGTACTTCAAATAGCTAGAAAAACTATTAAAGTTCGTGAATCATTTCATTGTACTCATCTAACCATTAGAAAACAACATTGGGTTATTTACTTGTTAATTAAGGAAAAAGCGGGGCCATATCTCTTTTAAAATCATTCCTTAGATCATTACATGTCTTGTAATTCAAATATCTAGAAAAACTATTTAACATCGTGAATCATTCTGTTGTGCTCATCTAACTATTGGAAAAGTACATGGGGCTATTTATTTGTCCATTAAGGAAAGAACGGTAATATATCTCTTTTGAGGAATCATTCCATTGATAGTTACATGTCTAGTACTTCAAAAGGCACAAAAACCTATCTTACTCTGTGAATCATTCTGTAGAGCTCATCTAGACATTAGAAAACTATGCAGGGCTATTTACTTGTCCACTGAGGCATGAATGGGGCTATATCGCTTTCAAGGAATCATTCTGTCAATAGTTACGCGTCCTATTCTTCAAATTGTGCGGAATCAAATTGTGTGGAAAGCTATATACTTGTCGAATAACTCCACAAATCATTTTGTCGAATAACTATTAGAAAACTACACAGGACCATTTACTTGTCTATTAAAGATAGAGCGCGCCATATATCTTCTAACAAATCATTTTACGATTAGTTGCTAGTCCTATAAATCAAATAGTGAAAAATCTTACCTAAGTCCGTGAGTCATTCCATTGTTGGCATGAGGCTATTTATTTGTCCTTTAAACATAGAACTAGGCAATATTTCCTTTTAAGGAACTATTCCATGGAAAGTTGCACTCTTGTACCTCAAATAGCACGAAAAACTATCTAAGGCCGTGAACAATTCCGTTGTGTTCATCTAACCACTAGAAGGGCTATTTTCTTATCTATTAAGGAAAGAATAGGGTCATGTCTCTTTTAAGGAATCATTCCATAGATAGTTGTGCCCCTTGTGCTATGAATAGCGAGAAAACCTATTTCACTCTACGAGTCATTTTGTTGTACTCAACTAACTTTTAGAAAACTACATGGGGTTATTTACTTGCTCATTAAGCAAAGAATACCTATTTTACTTCATGAATCATTCTGAGGATAGTTATGTGAGACATCGAGAAAACCTATCTTACTTTGTGAATCATTCTGTTGAATTGTTTTAACTA
This sequence comes from Nyctanthes arbor-tristis, assembly GCA_963692815.1. Classification (NCBI taxonomy): domain Eukaryota; kingdom Viridiplantae; phylum Streptophyta; class Magnoliopsida; order Lamiales; family Oleaceae; genus Nyctanthes; species Nyctanthes arbor-tristis. Next base: position 1,425 of record CAVNYN010219581.1, read on the forward strand.
TTAGGATATTACATAAGGCTATTTACTTGTCCATTAAGGCTAGAATGGGGCTATTCTCTTTTAAGAAATCATTCTATAGATAGTTATCCATCTCGCACTTCAAATAGTGAGAAAAGCTGTCTAATTCCACATATTATTTCATTACATAACCATTAGAAAACTATATGAGGCTATTTACTTGTCAGTTAAAGATAGAACAGGTCATATATCTTTTAACGAATCATTTTATGAGTAGTTACGAGTCTTGTACTTCAAATGGCGAGAAAACGTATCTAAGAACTTGAATCATTCTATTGTACTTGTCTAATCAATAGAAAATGACATGAGACTATTTACTTGTCCTTTAAAGATAGAACGGGGTAATATCTCTCTTAACGAATCATTCGTTAGATAGAAAAACTATCTAAGGCCTCGAATCAATCCAATGTACTCACCTCACCATTAGAATACTACACGGGGCTATTTACTTTTCCATTAAGAAAAGAATTGGGCCCCGTCTCTTTTAAGGAATTATTCCATGGATAGTTATGCATCTTATGCTTCAAATAGCGAGAAAACTACCTGTCCATTAAGGAAATAATCGGGCCATATCTCTTTTAAAAAATTATTTCATGGATAGTTACGCACCTATTACTTTGAATAACGGGAAAACCTATCCAACTCCGCAAATCATTCTGTTGTGCCCGTCTAACAATTTAAAAACTACATGGGCCCATTTATTTGTCAATTAAGGAAAGAATGGAGCCATATCTTTTTTAAAGAATGGGGCTATATCTCTTTTAAGGAGTCATTCAACGCATAGTTATGCATCTTGTATTTCAAGTAGTGAGAAAAGCTATCTATATCCACAAATTATTCTGTTTAATAACCATTAGAAAACTACACGAGGCTACTTATTTGTCCATTAAAGACTCAACGGGTCCATCTATGTTTTAACGAATCAATTTATGTACGAGTCTTGTACTTCAAATGGCGAGAAAACCTATCTAAGTCCATGAATCATTCCATTGTACTCATCCAACCATTAGAAAACTACATGAGGCTATTTACTTGTCCTTTAAGGATAGAACAGGGCAATATCTCTTTTAAGGAGTCATTCCGTGGATAGTTAAGTGTTGTGTACTTCAAATGGCTAGAAAAATTATCTAAGGCAGTGAATCATTCCGTTGTACTTATGTAAGCATTAGAAAAATACACGGGGCTATTTACTTATCCATTAAGGAGAGAACGGGGCCGTTTCTCTTTCAAGGAATCAGTACATAGGTTAGTTATGCATCTTGAGCTTCAAATAGCGAGAATCCTTATCTAACTTTGTGAATCATTCTGTTGAGCTCATCTAACCATTATAAAACTACATTGGGCTGTTTAGTCCTCAATTAAGGAAAGAATGGGGCCGTATCTCTTTAAGGAATTATTTCGTTGATAGTTACGCATTTTGTACTTCAAACAGCAAGAAAAACTACTAAAGGCAGCGAATCATTCCGTTGCACTTATCTAACCATTAGAAAGCAAGACGAGGCTATTTACTTGTCCATTTAGAAAAGAATGGGCCTATATTACTTTTAAAGAATCATTCTATGAATAGTTACGTGTCTTGTAGTTCCAATAGCGAGAAAACCTATCAGCCTCTATGAATCATTCCGTTGAACTCCTCTAACAATTAGAAAACTACATGGGCTATTTACTAGTCCATTAAGGAAAGAAGGACGCTATATCTCTTTTAAGAATCATTTTGTGGATAGTTATGTCTAGTGCTTCAAATAGAGAGAAAACCTATCTAACTCCACAAACTATTATATTGTACTCGTCTAACTATTAAAAAACTACCTGGGGTTATTTACTTGTCTATTAAGAAAATAACAGGGCTATATCTCTTTTAAGGAATCTTTCCGAGGACAATTATGCATTTTGTACCTCAAATAGCAAGAAAAACTATTAAAGGCCGCGAATCATTACTCATCTGACCATTAGAAAACAACGTGGGGCTATTTACTTACCCATTAAGGAAAGACCATGGTCATATCTCTTTTAAGAAATCATTCCATAGATAGCATTAGTAAAGGCCGTAAATCATTCTGTTGTACACATCTAACTATTAGAAAAGTACATGGGTCTATTCACCGGTCCAAACAACGAGAAAACTTATCTTATTTCGTGAATCATTTCGTTAAACTCCTCTAACCATTAGAAAACAACATGGGCTATTTACCATGTCCATTAAGGAAAGAATGGGGCTATATCTCTTTTATGGAACCATTCTAGCGATAATTTGTCTTGTACTTCAAATATATAGAGAAAGCCTATCTATCTCCATAAATCATTTCATTGAACAACCATTAGAAAATTACGTAGGGCTCTTTACTTGTCAATTTAAACCAATCTCACTCCGCTAATCATTTTGTTGTACTCAACCAACTTTTAGAAAACTACATGGGATTATTTACTTGTCTATTAAGGAAATAACGGGGCTATATCTCTTTTAAGGAATCATTCTGAGGATAGTTATGGGTCATGTAGTTCAAACAGTGAGAAAACCTTTCTTACTTCGTGAATCATTTTGTTTAACTCATCTAATTATTAGAAAACTATACGAGGCTATTTACTTGTTCATTAAGCAAGAACGGGGCTATATCACTTTTAAGGAATCATTTCATGGATAGCTATTCATCTTGTACTTCAAATAGCGTGAAAAGCTATTTAACTCCTCAAATCATTTTATCAAATAACTATCAGAAAGCTACATGAGGTTATTTACTTGTCTATTAAAGATAGAACAGACAATGTATCTTTTAACGAATCATTTTTATGATTATTTACGAGTTTTATACTTCAAATTGTGAGAAAACATATTTAAGTCCTTGAATCATTCTGTTGTACTCGTCTAACCATTAGTAAACTACACAAGGCTATTTACTTGTCCTTTAAAGATAGAAGGGGGCAATATCTGTTCTAAGGAATCATTCCATGGATAGTTATGCGTCTTGTATTTCAAATAGTTAGAAAACTATTTAATGCCACGAATCATTCCATTATACTCATTTAATCTTTAGAAAATAACACGGGGCTATTTACTTGTCTATTAATGAAAGAACATGGCCATATCTTTTTTAAGGAATTATTTTGTACACAGTTACGCATCTTGTACTTCAAATATCTAGAAAAACTATCTAAGGCCGTGAATCATTCCATTACATTCAACTAACGATTCGAAAACAACACGGATCTATTTACTTGTCTATTAAGGAAAGAACAGACTATATCACTTTTAAGTAATCATTATGTGGATATTTTTGCATCTTGTACTTCAAATTGTGAGAAAACCTATCTTATTAAGGAAAGAACGTAGCCTTTCTCTTTTATGAAATCATTTCGTGGATAGTTATGTTTTTGGTGCTTCAAAGAGTAAGAAAACCTATCTAACTCTATGAATCATTCCCTTACACTCATCTAACTATTAGAAAACTACATGGGGCTATTTACTTGTTCATTAAGAAAAAAGGGGGGCAATATATCTTTTAAAGAATCATTCCCTTGCTCTTCCGATCTTGTACTTCAAACAGTGAGAAAACCTATCTTCCTCTATGAATCATTTCATTGAACTCATTTAACTATTAGAAAACTACATGGGGCTATTTATTTGTCTATTAAGGAAAAAATGGAGCTATATCCCTTTTAAAGAATCATTCTATGGATAGATACGCATCTTGTTCCTTGTAGCCACCAGGTCGCAAAAGGCCAAAAGTCAACAACAGCCTATCTATCCATAAGGAGCCCGTTTCAGCGACCTCTGAGGTAAATTTCCATTCTTGTGTCCCTGCGGTTGAGGACGTCTGGGCGCGACGCTAACGAGCTCACAGTGCCCCAATCCGACGTTGTCACCTGACGAGCACGATAGCTAAGCACTTGCTGGGGAACTCACGTGAGGGACCTTATCGCTTACGGCTAATAGGACTTTAGCATTGAATGCAGGGTGATGGCCACTGGCCCCACATGATTTAAGTAATCATTAGTCAAAAAGTAGAGGTCAAATCCCAGTTGACATGACTCATGGGTCATTTGTATGGGCTCAGCATTAAATGCATGTAATCATTGTTCCCGTGCAAATGGCAAGTTTTCACTATAAATAGCACAAGTAAAGCTAAGAAAGGGAGACCTAGCAAAAATCTCATTCTTCTTGTCTTTGGCATATTTACTCTCTTCCATTTATTTCAAACATTCCTTGCCTTTACACATTAACTACACAAACCGATTTGAATACAAATTTCCCCCGAATACAAATCTTGTTTGTTGGGTCAAAAGCTAAATTTGATATCAACAAATTGGCACCATATGTGGGAAACTCTACTAAAAGATGTGTAAAAAACTCCCGTCGAAAGAAAATGAGTGGAGAATGTTCAAGAAGCCAAAGAACAAGAAGCAATGATGCCAAATTACACTTCTGGGTTTCAAAGGAACCAAGGCACGGCCAATGCTGGTCCCTCACGGCCGCCAATAGCCACGAAAACTGAGGCTCTCTGGTGGTAAGTGGAAGCCCTCACCAAGGAAGTACAATGGCTACAACAATGTAACCCACCAACTTCCCAACAACACAAGTCCGAAAACACAGCTAGGCGCGGTATTTTCACAAGGTTGGGCCTCCAGCCCCAACAAGGCCATGGAAGGCCAAGGTTGCCTGAACCATAGCGACTGAATAAGCATGGACAAAAGAGAGAGAGTCTGACGCTCTCTTGTCCTGGCCAACGCACAGTAAGCTCACCCCCAGAAATTCTCTGAGGTCACCAGCCAGCCTCTCAATGGACCTACGAGTTGGGGTCAATTGAGAAAACAGCTAAAGGACCTCGAACAAAAATAGTTTGAGGTAAAAGAAGTTTCCAGCCTGAGGAAGGACAAAAAACCTTCCACCATTCCTGAGCCAATTACAGTCCTTAGCGTTTCCGTAGAATACATCTTTGACCTTCTAAGGGGAAACCCAATCTTGCTTGAGGCAAAACCCATAAGGAGGAGGGTGAAAACTGTAGAGCAATCCAAATACCGTAGGTACCACAGGGCCATGGGGCATAGCACAAACGACTACAGGCACCTAAGGTAGGAGATCGAACGGCTGATTGGACAGGGATACTTGGGTGACTTCATAGCAGATCACCAAGGGTTGGAACGACAAGCTCGTCCCCTAGCAAAACCTTGAAACCCGATCTCCTAAGAACTGACCTTCTACTGAGATCCCCATGCTCAATATTGGATACCCTGGCTCGGATAGTTCTAGGAAACAAATGCTCTTGCGTAAGGCCCAGATCTCCTATCACTCACCGGAGAAACATTTCCCTTCCTCTCTAGCGAGTTCCTTCTCCCCTCGCCATTGGGCTGTCAGCAATTAGCCTAACCCCCATGTGAGCGCCCTAGTCATTACCATGATAGTGTCAGGGGTCGAAATTCAGAAAACCCTAGTAGATAATGGCAACACCGCTAACATTATCTATTAGGAGACTTTCCAACAGATGAAGATGTATCCTGGGGATATACGGCCCTACGAATCTAGGCTTCAAGGCTTCACCAGAGACCAAATAAAAACCAAGGGTCAGGCCACGCTTCCTGTCGAGTTAGGGGACAGGCCCTTTAAAGGAAAATTTGGACGGACTTCCTTATTGTAGATGCACCTTCAAGTTACAACGCCATAGGGCGGCCCATCTTGTACGAGCTTGAAGCCACGACCTCGGTATTTCACCATGTCATGGTGTTCCCCACCACCCAACGAATTGTGACCATATGAGGCGACCAGCCTGCGTCGCTGAAACTCAGCCCAGAATATGCCACTATCATGTCCATTAGAAGTTTGCACCTTGGATCCAAGAGTCAGTAATTTCTTTGCGCAATCCTACTCAGGTGATGAGCTCAAGACCACAAGACTAAGTGAAGATAGACTGGAAGTGGAGCTTAGAATTGGAGCTTGGCTGAAGGAGCCAATGAGGACCCTACTGGTCCAATTCCTTAAACAAAACTTGGATGTTTTTGCAAGGGTCCATGAGGACATGGAGGGCATCGACCCCAAACATGGCTACCATAAGCTTAACGTCGACCCAACAGCCAAGCCCATAAAATAAAAAAGATGACCCCTCAATGGTGAAAGATATGGAGCCTTGGCCAAGGAGGTGGACAAACTATTTGGAAATAAACTTATAAGAGAAGCGCTATATCCTCAATGGGTAGCCAATCCTGTCTTGGTTAAAAAGAGTAACGGCGCTTGGAGAATTTGCATCGACTCCACAAATTTGAACAAAGCAGGTCCCAAAGGCAGCTTTCCCTTGCCTAGAATTGACTAGATGGTCGACGCTACTACTGGACACGAGCTGTTAAGTTTCATGGATGCTTATTCGGGTTATCATCAAATTCCCATGCATCCAAGGGACGAGGAGCACACCTCGTTTGTAACAGACAGAGGACTCTATTACTACAAGATGATGCCATTCGGATTAAAAAATGCTGAGGTGACTTACCAGCGACTGGTAAACTCTATGCTCAAGAGTCAGCTCGGTAAGACGCTCTTCCGATCTCATCGACGACATGCTTGTCAAAAGCCTTCGAGCTGAGCAGCATATTGAGGACCTGTCCAGAATGTTCCAAGTCCTAAGAAGTTACAAAATAAAGCTCAATCCAAAGAAATACTCTTTCGGAGTAGCCTCAGGCAAATTCTTAGGATACATAGTTAACCAGAGGGGAATCAAAGCAAACTCTGAGAAGGTCAAGGCAATCCTTGATATGGAGCCCCCGAAGTAGGTAAAGGAGGTCCAGCACCTGACAGGGCGAATTGCTGGACTAAATCGCTTTGTGTCACGGTCAACGGACAAATGCAAGCCCTTCTTTGAGGCCATTAAAAGATCGAAGGAATTTACATGGACAGAGGAGTGTCAGATCGCTTTCACAAAGCTGAAAGAACAACTATCTTCTCCTCTCCTATTATCTAAATTGCTGATAGGGGAAACGCTGTCCTTGTATTTGACTATGTCAGAGTCCTCAATCAGCATGGTCTTGGTCAGAACAGAAAGAGCAGCCCAGCTTCCAGTATACTATGTGAGTCATGCTTTGCATGATGTAGAGCTCAGATATCTGCCTATGGAAAAGCTTGCATACGCCCTCATGATCGCCTTGAAAAAGCTACGGCCCTATTTCCTTGAGCACACAATCAATGTCTTAACCAGCTCCCCCCTGAGACAGGTCTTTCAAAAACCCAGCCTCTCAGGTCGCTTGGTCAAGTGGTCTATTGAGCTCAGCTAGTACGACATTAACTACAAGATCGGAAGAGCGTCGCCATCAAAGGCCAAGCCCTGGCCAACTTTATAGCTGAGCTTACGCCACTGAGTCCAACCCCAGCAGCATAGAACCCTTAGCTTGGGAACTATACGCCGATGGATCCTCCACAAGCCATGCCTCTGGAGCTGGGATCGTTCTGATCAGCCCCACAGGGAATTATTACTGCTAAGCTGTCAAATTTGGTTTCGCTGCAACTAATAATGAGGAGGAATACGAAGCAGTTTTGGTAAGAGTCAACATGGCAAAATCAATGGCTATCATCAAGAGTAACTCCCAGCTTGTCATAAACCAAGCAAGTGGAGTTTACGAGGTACAAGGGGAAAGACTTTCCCAGTACTAGAATAGGCTGCTAGAGGAACTAGAGGGTCTGGATCATTTCGAAATCAGGCGAATCCCTTGAGCAAAAAACAGTCACGCCGATCCTTTAGCAAAACTTGCAACCAGCAAGGGAGCAAGCGAGCTCCCAAGCATCCCGATCGGCGAACTAGCGACCTCATCAATCGATAAAGCAGGAGCAGCAGAGATAAACCAGAGTAGGAACTGGATGGATCCTATCATCCAGTTTCTAAAGGAGAGAGTGGCCCCCTAGCATGGAGGCCAGAAAGCTCAGACACCAGGCTGCCAGATTTTCGATCATTGATGGAAAGCTATACAAAAGAAGCTTCACCGGACCACTGCTAAGATACCTCAGACCTACAGAAGCACGAGCCGTACTGGAAGAAGTACATTCCAAGGTTTGCGGCAACCACTCAGGCGGAGAAGCCCTAGCACAAAAAATACTAAGGCAAGGATAGTTTTGGCCTAGAGTCAGGAAAGACACAATCGACTTTGCCAAAGCTTGCGATAAATGTGAAAGATTTGCCCCCTCATCAAGAGCCTGCCAAAAGAGCTCATCTCAATCACAGGGCCATGGCCTTTTGCCAAGAGTGTGTAGATCTCATTGGCCCTCTACCGAAAGGCAAAGGAGGAACTCAGTTTGCTATTGTTACGGTCGACTACTCCACCCCACATCACCCGCAAGCTAACAGACAAGTTGAGGTGGTAAATAAGTTTATCAAACAGACATTAAAAAAGTAGTTGGAGGACCTAAAGGGAAGCTTGGTTGAAGAGCTGCCTGCGATTTTGTGGTCCTATTGAACGACCTGCTGAACTTCGACTAGTGAAACACCTTTCTCTCTCACATACAGACTGAGGCAATGGTCCCCATCGAATTAGATGTTCCTACCTCCAGGGTAGCACATTACAACAAAACGGGGAACGACTAGTGCCTTGCCATTGAGCTCGAGTTTATTACCGAAAAAAGACAGTTGGCTGAAATAAAAAATACAGCATATAAACAGAAGTGTGCCAATTTTTACAACACCAAAGTCAAGGTACGTCGTTTCGAAGTTGGAGACCTAGTCTTGCGCAAGGTGTTCCTCTCCACTAAAGAACCGGCCTCAGGAACCCCGAGGCCCAGTTGGGAAGGCCCTATTGAGTCAAGCGAATCCTGCTAAATAGGACTTAGGAGCTCGAAGACATGCAAGGGAATGAGTTAATGCACCCTTGGAATGTAGAACACCTGAAGAAATACTACCAATAGCCGGGGTATCGACTACAAAAAACCTTGTGCCTTGAACCGACAGGCCACACTCAGTAAATTAAATTTTTCTTTCATTGGCCCATGAATTCCCATGCTAAATAATTCATGTAGATCTGTTTAAGTTCATTTAACGCCCATGTTTTCCTATGACCTCAAATAAGACAAATCTACGACTAAGTAAAGGTTAACGCGATCAAGCCAGGAACAAGCTTCATGCCGGTGACCTAACACTTGTTTGAAATAGATTTGACTTATGAACACAAAAAATAACTAAAATAAGTTCTCAGCCAACAACCTCACATCTAGGTAAACAGTTACGCGAACAAGGTCATGGCAAGCCCTCGACTAACAATCTAATACTTTCGATAATGGGTTATGCGACTGAAGCTAGAACAAGCTTCTAGTTAAAGCTTCTAGTTAAACGGCCTTGCACTTAGCACAAAATCCTCACTCAAACCCATTGTACATGACCTAAACTAGAATGAACTTCTGGTTACGCGTCCTAACACTTTGGTTTGTGGATTTGCCCAAAAGCATTATACAGTGTAGGCCGAATCAATTTAAACGAAGAAACAATTGTATAAATTTTTTTTTCATTTCAAGAGTATAAGGAAATCTCAAAAAGAAAAAATAAAAGAGGGTGAAGCTTTGAGTTTGGTCTCCCTTTAGGTCTGCTCTCCCAGAGCAAGGACCTCAACCTCCTCAGCAGCGAAAGCCTCAACCTTGGCATCCTCATTATCAGAGCTCTCGTAGCCGCAGTCTTGTTTGGGTACTTGCTCTTTGAGGAAATCGAGATCGTACTCAGGCCGGACCTTGATGACCTCTTGAAGAGCACCCTTGGTCATCTCGTAATATAGCCTGGCATTAGCATGCTTATACTCCTCTGAGCTTTTGTACTTGGCCATCGCCTCTTTGTACCCAATCAGCTCTCTGGATGCTCTTCCGATCTCAGCCTCCCTCAGAGCCTGCTCATGATTCAACCTTTCTGTCACCAACGTGCTCTCTAGCTCTTCAATCTTTTTCCTAGAGGCCTCTAGGTCATTTCTCAATAGGGCGGCCTCATCCTTGGAAACTGCCAGATCATGCTCCTTTTCCTTCAGCACCAGTTCGGCCACTTCTTTTGGCTTGACGGCTAAGTCCGAGATCGGCTTTGGTCAGCTTCTCTGTGTCTTGGATTACCCTACAGACACAAGCTTCTGCATGCTGGTCCAAGATAGTCGAGCGACCTCGCATAGCTATGCTTGCTTGGAGGATCTCGGTCAACGACATGGAGTTCGCATACGTCTCCCACTTCTTCGACCAGCTCCTGGCCACGTCGCTCATGGCGTCACCGAGATTCCCAAGCAGCCCCTCTGGAACGGTCTCGAGTGGCCTCTTCAAAAGGTTGAAGCTGAGAAGAACCTTAGGTCTCTTATCTTTCATTTTTTCCAGCACGGCCTGGCAGTTTGGTTGAACTGGAACAAACAGGTCCTCTGCAAGTAGGTCCAGAACCCCCTTCTCCTGAACTGGTGTTCCTTCCCCGCCTGACATCGTAACCGGGGACAGGGAGGTAGGAGAAGAGCCAGGAAGAGTAGGTGAGGGAACAGCCCTCTGTCGCTTGGCAGAGGAGTCAACAGCCACAAAGTCGGCCTCTTTAGCAACTCGCTTGTCCGCGGCCTTCTCGCGAAGTCTCTTCTATTGCTCCTTCTTCTCCAAAGCAGCAGCAACTTCTTCAGCGGACCTCATCTCTTGAGTTGCTTCCTGGCGGTTTCCCTAGTCTAGAAAAAGAAAAAACATTTGTCAGGTCGCTATACGGAACAAACAGATCCATAGCATGTTTGTAGCTTACTATTGTTGGGACTGTGGTCGTTACGTTCCAGCCTTGGTGCTGAGAGACTAACCTCGATCAAGGTATTCTTATCGGTTAGGTCTTTGACGTGGCAAGCTCGAGCTTCCAACCCAGTGACCTCTTGAGCTCATTCCTTGAAGATCGAGGATATCAACTGCGGCCTATCGACTCTTGAAATAAAAGGGAGAAAAATAAGTATCAGCTCGTCAGATTGGAAAAAGAGTTCGCTGGGTAGCTACTTATGAGCGTTTACATAGTTGGTCACCACATTTGTATCCTCGCAGTTTGGGTCCATCAGAGTCCTCCAGTTACCTCCAACCCAGAACCAGCTCTCATTCCATTATGGGGCTAAGTCTAGTACCCCCTTTACCAGATTACCCCAGAGGTGTTGGGCTCCCGATTTTGGGCGAGCAGCTACATAGAACCAACCTTTCCCTCTAGAGGGAGAGAATTTCAATAAGTAATAGGAGTCAAAATCCTCAAGGTTGGGGAATCCCCAGCCCTTGCGCTACCACAAGGCAAAGACCCCTATTACCACAAGGCAAAGACCCCGTTGGTGGAATCTACAAGGGGGCAACCCCCAGAACTGCAACAACCGGTTCAGAGGCTTGGGAAGAGGGACCCTGAGCCTGGCCTAAAACATCTTTGTATTCACAGCGACACACCCCCTAGAAGGATTATAGGCCCTCTCCCATTCATAAGGAAGCCACAGCACCACATCACTTGGTATACGGTACCGGCGATGAATGAAACACAAATCTGCTTCTTCCACCTGTGAGGGGATGTCTTTGGTTGACCACGGCAGGCCCTTCTCCAACACCACCGCCACCGGAGGATGTCCACTAGAGCTCGCCTCTACCTCTTCCTCCTCTTCTCCACTCTCTCTCTCCTCCCACTCAAACGGGACTTCCAGTTCCTCCGCCTCTTCACCAGACCGGCCAGTGTTTACTTGAGAGACCTCCCCTTCTCCAGACATCATTTCACTAACCTAAGGCTGCCCAAAGAGATCCCAGGAATTACAAAGAAGAATTACCTTAGAAAGTGAGAATCTCTCGAAGATGAAAGCCTTTCTGCAAAGTGAAATAGGAAATGAGGGAGAAAACGGAGGCGAAGAGAGGATTATAAATAAGGTTGGGTGTGGTGTGATGGCCGCATGGTGCTTTGGGAGACAAAAAGGCAACACTTAAATTAATGATTACCGCATTTAGGTCTCTAAAAGTCTCTGAAACACGCCATTCCAACAAAAGAGTGACAATTGGGCAAATACGTCGTCTTACTATTTTGAAAGTCAAAGAGTCTAATTTCGAGTGGCAAAAATTTTGAAGGCAATTATTAATGAAACTTAAAGGTCGCTAACTCTAAGGGTCAGAAAAAGCGACCTTGCGGGAGCATTTTGTAGCTACCAGGTCACAAATGGCCAAAAGTCAACAGCGGTCAATAGTTGTAAGGTCTTGGGAGCCGGTTCCAGGAGGCTTATCCAATTTAACTACCTAGCGACCAAGCGACCAATAGATATAAGGAGCCCATTTCAGCAACCTCTGAGGCAAATATCGATTCTTGTGTCCCTGCGGTTGAGGACGTCCGGGCGCTACGCTAATATCGATTCTTGTGTCCCTGTGGTTCAGGACGTTTGGGCGCTATGCTAACGAGCTCACAGTGCCCCCAATCTGACGCTGCGACTTGACAAGCATGACAACTAAGCACAATCTGGGGAACCCACATGAGGGACCTTATCACTTACGGCTGATGGGACTTTAGCATTGAATGCAAGGTGATGGCCACCGGCCCCACACATGATTAAAATAGTCATTAGTTAAAAACTAGAGGTCAAATCCCAACTGACATGACTCATGGGTCATTTGTATGGGCCCAGCATTAAATGCATGTAATCATTGTTCCCGTGCAAATGGCAAGTTTGGGCTATAAATAGCGCAAGTAAGGTTAAGAAAGGGAGACCCAGCAAAAATCTCATTCTTCTTGTCTTTGGCACATTTACTCTCTTCCATTTATTGCAAACATTCTTTGCCTTTACACATTAATTACATAAGCCGATTCGAATACAAATGTCTCGCGAATACAAATCTTGTTTGTTGAGTCAAAAGCTAAGTTTGATATCAATATACCTCACATAGCCAATAAAGGTATTTAACTCCACGAATTATTCCGTTGAATAACTATAAGAAAACTACGTGGGGCTAATTACTTGTCCATTAAAGATAGAATGACTGTCTTTTAACTAATCATTTTATGATTAGTTACAAGTCATGTAAGACCATGATTCATTCCGTTGAACTCATCTAACCATTAGCAAACTACACTAGCCTATTTACTTGTCCTTCAAAGATAGACCGGGCAATATCATTTTTAAGGAATTATTTTGTGGATAGTTACGGGTCTTGTACTTTAAATAGCTAGAAAAACTATTAAAGGCCATGGAGCATTCCGTTATACTCATCTAACAATTCAAAAACAACATGGGGTTATTTACCTATTCATTAAGAAAAGAACGGGGCCATATCTCTTTTAAGAATCATTCTGTGGATAGTTACGTTTCTTGTGCTTCAAATATCTAGAAAAGCTATCTAAGGCCCCAATCACTCTATTGTACTCATCTGCTAATAATTAGAAAACTACGAAGGGCTATTTACTTGTTTATTAAGGAAAGAGCGGGGCTATATCTCTTTTAATGAATAATTTCATGGATAGTTATGCGTATTGAGTATCAAATAGAAAGAAAAGTAATCTAACTCCACAAATAATTTCGTCGAATAACCATTAGAAAATTATGCGATGTTATTTACTTGTCTATTAAAGATAGAACGGACCATATACCATTTAGCAAATCATTTTTATGATTAGTGATGACTAAGTTATAACAGGGCAACAATCGCTTTTAAGGAATCATTCTGTAGATAGTTACGTGTCTTATACTTCAAATAGTGAGAAAAACTATCTAACTCCACAAATCATTTCATTGAATAACCATTAGAAAACTATTGAAAGCTATTTACTTGTCAAATAAAGATAGAACGAACCATATATCTTTTAATGAATCATTTTATGACTAGTTACGAGTCTGGAACTTCAAATAGCAAGAAAACCTATCCAAGTCCGTGAATCATTCTTTTGTACTTGTCTAACCATTAGTAAACTACATGAGCCTATTTACTTGTCCTCTAAAGATGGAACAAGGCAATATCTCATTTAAGGAATCATAATGTGTATAGTTATGTGTCTTGTACTTTAATTAGCTAGAAAAACAATTTAAGGCCCCAAATCATTCCATTGTATTCATCTAACTATTAGAAAACTGTGCGGGGCTATTTACTTGTCGATTAAGGAAAGAACGGGGCTATATCACTTTTAAGTAATCTTTCGGTGGATAGTACATGTGTCATACTTCAAGTAGTGAGAAAACCTATCTTACTCCCTGAATCATTCCATTGAACTCATCCAACCATTTGAAAACTACACGTTGTCCACTAAGAAAATAATGGGGCTATGTCTCTTTTAAAGAATCATTCTTTGGATAGTTATACATCTTCCACTTCAAATAGTGAGGAAAGATATCTAACTCCATAAATCATTTAATCAAGTAACCATTAGAAAGTTACACAGGACTATTTACTTGTCCATTAAAAAAATAATGGGCCATATATCTTTTAACGAATCATTTTATGACTGAGCGAAAGCCGTGTACTTCAAATAACACAATAGCATATCTAAGTTCGTGGATCATTCTGTTGTATTCAAATAACCATTAGTATACTACAAAGTTATTTATTTGTCCCTTTAAACATAGAACGGGGCAATATCTTTTTTTAGGAATCATTACGTGGATAGTTACGCGTCTTGTACTTCCAATGGCGAGAAAAACTATTTAATGACACAAATCATTCCGTTGAATTCATCTAACAGCTCAAAAACTACACAGGGCTATATATAGTTGCCCATTTAGGAAAGAACAGGGACATATCTTCTTTTTAAGGAATTATTCCGTGGATAGTTATGTATCTTGTGCTTCAAATAGTGAGAAAACCTATCTAACTCCACAAACCATTATGTTGCAGTCATCTAACTATTAAAAGCTAGTTGGGGCTATTTACTTGTCCATTAAGGAAAGAAGATGGTATATGACTTTTAAGGAATCATTCCATAGACTGTTAAGCATCCAGTATTTCAAATAGCAAGAAAAACTATTAAAGGTCGTGAATCATTCCGTTGTACTCATCTAACCATTAGAAAACAATACGGGGCTATTTACTTGTCCATTAAGGAAAGAACATGGCCATATCTCTTTTAAGAAATCATTTTGTAGGTAGTTATGTGAATCATTCTATTGTACTCATCTAATTATTAGAAAAGTACACAGGTCTATTTACTTATCCATTAAGAAAAGAACAAGACGATATCTCTCTTACGGAATCATTCCCTAGCTAGTTACGTCTCTTGAACTTCAAACAGTGAGAAAACCTATCTCACACTGTGAATCATTCCGTTGTACTCATCTGACCATTCGAACACTACACGGGGCTATTTCCTTGTCATTAAGGCTAGAAGGTGGCTATATCCCTTTTAAGCAGTCATTCCGTAGTTAGTTAAGCATTGTGTACTTCAAATTGCTAGCAAAATTATCTAAGCCTGTGAATCATTCTGTTGTACGTATCTAAGCATTAGAAAACTACACGGGGCTATTTACTTGTCTATTAAGGAAGGAATGGGGGCATATCTCTCTCAAGGAATCAGTACGTGAACACCTACACGACGCTCTTCCGATCTCGAGAAATCTTATCTAACTTTGTGAATCATTCTATTCAACTCATCTAACCATTAAAAATCCACATAGAGCTGTTTATTTCTGATTAAGGAAAGAATGGGGTTGTATCTCTTTAAGGAATTATTTCGTAAATAGTTACGCGTCTTTACTTCAAATAGCAAGAAAAACTATTAAAGGCTGTGAATCATTTCGTTTCACTCATCTAACCACTAGAAAATAAGGCGAGGCTATTAGGTAGTCCATTTAGAAAAGAACAGGGCTATACTATTTTAAAGGAATCATTCCATGAATAGTTACGTGTCTTGCAGTTCAAACAGTGAGAAAGCATATTTTCCTCCATGAATCATTCCGTTGAACTCCTCTAACCATTGGAAAACTATATGAGTCTATTTACTAGTCCATTATAGGGCTATATCTCTTTTAAGGAATCACTCCGGGGATAGTTACGCGTCTTGTACATCAAATATCTAGATAAAACCTACCTAACTCCACAAAATATCTCATTGAATAACCACTAGAAAACTACGCGGGTCTATTTACTTGTCAATTTAAAATAGAACAGGACATATGTTTTTTAACGAGGCATCTTATGATTAGTTATGAGTGTAGTACTTCAAATAGCGAGAATGCCTTGTATTTCAAATAGCAAGAAGCCTATCTTAGTTCGTGAATCATTCCCTAGTGCTCCTCTAACCATTTAGTAAACTACACAAGGCTATTTGATTGTCCTTTAAACATAGAACAGGGTAATATCTCTTATGAGGAATCATTCCGTGGATAGTCACGCGTCTTATACTTTAATTAGCTAGAAAAACCACCTAAGGCCACGAATCATTCCGTTGTATTCATCTAACAATTAGAAAATTGTATGGGGCTATATATACTTGCCCATTAAGGAAAAAAGGGGCCACCTCTCTTTTAAGGAATCATTCTGTAGATAGTTATGCGTGTTATACTTCAAATAGAGAGAAAACCTATCTAACTCCATGAACCATTATATTGTACTCATCTAACTATTAAAAAACTGCTTGGGGCTATTTACTTGTCCGCTACGAAAATAACAGGGCTATATCTCTTTTAAGAAATCATTTCGTGGATAGTTACGTATCTTGTACTTCAAATATCTAAGAAACTATCTAAGGCCGCGAATTATTCTGTTGTACTCATATGCTAACAATTAGAAAACTACACCGGGCTATTTACTTCTCCGTTAAGGAAAGAAATGGGCTATATCTCTTTTAATGAATAATTCTGTGGATAGTTATGTGTCTTGTACTTCAAATAGTGAGAAGAGCTATCTAACACCACAAATAATTTCATCAAATAACTATTAGAAAACTATGCGGAGCTGTTTATTTATCCACTAAAGACATAATGAGTCATATATCTTTTAACGAATCATTTTATAATTAGTTACAACTCTTGTACTTCAAATGGTGAAAAGCCTATCTTAGTCTGTAAATCATTCTATTGTACTCTACACTCGGATATTTACTTGTCCTTTATAGTTATAACGGGGCAATAATCTCTTTTAAGGTATCATTCCATAGATACTTATGCATTTTGTACTTCAAATAGTGAGAAAAACTATCGAAGTCCACAAATCATTTCATCTAATAACCATTAGAAAACTATGTGAATGCTATTTACTTGTCTAATAAAGATAGAACGGGCCATATATCTTCTAACGAATCATTTTATGACTAGTTACTAGTCTGGTACTTCAAATAGCAAGAAAACCTTTCCAAGTCCGTGAATCACTCTTTTGTACTTGTCTAACCATTAGTAAACTACACGAGCCTATTTACTTGCCTTTAAAGATAGAACGGGGCAATATCTCATTTAAAGAATCATTCCGTGAATAGTTATGGATCTTGTACTTTAAATAGCTAGAAAAACAATCTAAGGCCTCGAATCATTCCATTGTACTCATCTAACTATTAGAAAATTGCACGGGCTATTTACTTATCGATTTAGAAAAAAAGGAGTATATCACTCCTAAGTAATCATTTCGTGGATAGTTACATGTCTTGTACTTCAAGCATTGAGAAATCCTATCTTACTCCATGAATCATTCCATTGAATTCATCCAACCATTTGAAAATTGCGCGGAGCTATTTACTTGTCCGTTGAGAAAATCAAGGGGCTATATCTCTTTTAAGGAATCATTCTTTAGATAGTTACGCATCTTGTATTTCAAATAGTGAGAAAAGCTATCTAACTTCATAAATCAGTTAATCGAATAAGCATTAGAAAACTGCATAGATCTATTTGCTTTTCCATTAAAGATAGAACATGCCATCGAATCATTTTATGGCTGATTACGAGTCTTGCACTTCAAATAGTGAGAAAAACCAATCTAAGCCAGTGAATAATTCCATTGTACATGTCGAACCATTAGCATGCTACATGAGGCTGCTATCTAGTTGTCCGTTAAAGATAGAACGGGGTAATATCTCATTTAGGGAATCATTCCATGGATAGTTACTGGTCTTGTTCTTCAAATAGCTAGAAAAATGGTAAAAGGCCGTCCATCACTCCGTTGTAGTACAACACGTGGGCTATTTACTTGTCCGTTAAGGAAACAAAGGGGCCATATCTCTTTCAAGGAATCATTTCATAGATAGTTATGCATCTTGTACTTCAAATAGCTAGAAAAACTATTGAAGGATGCGAATCATTCCATTGTACTCATCCAATCATTAGAAAACAACATAA
The DNA here is from genome assembly GCA_963692815.1 of Nyctanthes arbor-tristis. Classification (NCBI taxonomy): domain Eukaryota; kingdom Viridiplantae; phylum Streptophyta; class Magnoliopsida; order Lamiales; family Oleaceae; genus Nyctanthes; species Nyctanthes arbor-tristis. The sequence goes on from CAVNYN010219581.1 coordinate 19,635, forward strand.
GGCTATTTACTTGTCCATTAAGGAAATAATGGGGCCACATCTCTTTTAAGGAATTGTTCCGTGGATAGTTACGTGTCCTGCATTTCAAATATCTAAAAAACTATCTAAAGCTGTGAATCATTATGTTGTACTCATCTAACTATTAGAAGAAGATATGGGCCTTTTTACATGTCCAGTAAGGAAAGAAAGGGGCTGTATCTTCTTTAAGTAATCATTTCGTGGATAGTTACGTGTCTTGTGCTTCAAATAGTGAGAAAACCTATCTTACTCCGTGAATCATTATGTTGAACTCAATTAACCATCAGAAAACTACACGGAGCAATTTGCTTGTCTATTAAGGAAAGAACGGAGCTATATCTCTTTTAGGGAATCATTACGTATATAAACGTATCTTGTACTTCAAATAATGAGAAAAGCTATCTAGCTCCATAAATCATTTCGTCGAATAACTATTTGAAAACTATGCGGGGCTATTTTCTTGTCCGTTAAAGATAAAAGAGGTCATATATCTTTTAATGAATCCTTTTATGATTAGTTATGAGTCTTGTACTTCAAATGGTGAGAAAACCTATCGAAGTCCATGTATCATTCCGTTGTACTCGTCTAACCATTAGTAAACTACATGAGGCTATTTACTTGTCTTTTAAAGATATAACGTGGCAATATCTCTTTCAAAGATAGTTACACGTCTTGTACTTCAAATATCTAGAAAAACTATCCAAGGAGGCGAATCATTCTTTGGAACTCGTCTAAGGCTTTGAATCATTTTGTTATACTCATCCAAGGCCTCGAATCATTCTGTTGTACTGATCTACACATTAGAAAACAACTTGGGGCTATTTACTTGTCTATCAAGGAAAGAACGAAGCTATATCTCTTTTAAGGAGCCATTCTATTTATAGTTGCGTGTCTTGTAACTCAGATATCCACAAAAAATATCTAAGACTTTGAATCATTTCGGGGTTATATCTCTTTTAAAGAATCATTCTGTAAATACGCATCTTGTACTCGAAATATCTAGAAAAACTATCTAAGGCCACGAATCATTCCATTGTACTCATCTACTAACAGTTAGAAATGTAATTGGGCTAGTTGCTTGTCCATTAAAGAAAGAACGGGGTTATTTCTCTTCTAAGGAATCATTCTGTACATAGTTACATGTCTTGTACTTCAAATAGTAAGAAAAACTATCTAGCTCCACAAATAATTTCATCGAATAACTATTAAAAAACTACACGAGGCAATTTACTTGTCCATTAAAGAAAAAGCAGTCCATATATCTTTAAACGAAATATTTTATAATTAGTTACGAATCTTGTACTTCAAATAGCAAAAAAACCTATCTAAGTCTGTGAATAATTCCCCTGTACTTGTTTAAACATTAGTAAACTACACGAGGCTATTTACTTGTCCTCTAAAGATATAATGAGGTAATAATCTCTTTTAAGGAATCAGTCTATGGATAGTTACGTTTCTTGTGCTTCAAATATTTAGAAAGCCTATCTAACACCCTGAATCATTCTGTTATACTTATCTAATTATTAGAAAACTACACAGGGCTATTTACTTATCCATTAAGGAAAGAACGGGGCTATATCTCTTTTAAGGAATCGTAGATAGTTACACGTCTTGTACTTTTAATAGCATGAAAAGCTATAGAACTCCACAAATCATTTCATTTGATAACCATTAGAAAACTTGTTCGTTAAAGATAGAACGGGCCATGTATATTTTAATAAATCATTTTATCACTGGTTACGAGTCTCCTATTTCAAATCGCGAGAAAACCTATCTAAGTCCGTGAATCATTCCATTGTACTTGTCTGACCATTAGTAAACTACACGAGAGTATTTAATGATAGAACGTGGCAATATCTCATTTAAAGTATCATTCCGTGGATAGTTATGGGTGTTGCACTTCAAATAACTAGAAAAATGATCTAAGGCCGTGAATCATTATGTTGTATTCATCTAACTGTTAGAAAACTATATGGGGCTATTTACTTGTCAATTAAGGAAAGAATTGGGCTATATCACTTTTAGGTGATCATTTTGTGGATCTTCCGATCTTGTACTTCAAACAGCTAGAAAACCTATCTTACTCTATGAATCATTCCATTGAAATCATTTAACCATTAGAAAACTATGCGAGCTATTTACTTGTCCATTAACATAATAATGGGGCTATATCTCTCTTAAAGAATCATTCTACAGAGAGTTACACGTCTTGAACTTCAATTAGTGAGAAAAGCTATCTAACTCCACAAATCATTTCATTGAATAACCATTAGAAAACATTGCGTGGCTATTTACTTGTCCATTAAAGATAGAACATGCCATATCTCTTTTAACAAATCATTTTATGACTAGTTATGAGTCTTGTACTTCAAATTGCAAGAAAACATATCAAAGTCTGTGATAGCTCTTTTAAAGAATCATTCCGTGGATAGTTACTTATCCCACACTTCAAATGGCTAGAAAAGCTATCTAACTCCATGAATCATTCCGTTGGATAACCATTAGAAAACTACGCAAGGTTATTTACTTGTCCATTAAAAATAGAGAGGGCCACGTATCTTTTAACGAAGCATTTTATGATTAGTTATGAGCCTTGTACTTCAAATTGTGAGGAAACTTACCTAGGTCTGTGAATCATTCTGTTGTACTCGTCTCACCATTAGTAAACTACACAAGGCTATTTACCCGTCATTTAAAGATAGAATGGAGCAATATCTCTTTTAAGGAATCATTCCCTGGATAGTAACGCGTCATGTACTACAAATAGCTAGAAAAACTATTAAAGACCACAAATCATTCTGTTGCACTCATCTAACCATAGAACGGGGTTATTTACTTGTCCTTTAAAGATATAATGGGGCAATAATCTTTTTAAGGAATCATTCCATTGAATAATTACATTTCTTATACTTCAAATAGCCAGAAGAACTATTGACTGTAGCGGCAGCGTGGAGGAGCAGGCGGGCAACAAGAGCAGGCGAGTAGTAGGGCGGGCAACAAGAGCAGGCGAGTAGTAGGGCGGGCAACAAGAGCAGGCGAGAGATCGGAAGAGCGTAGGCGAGTAATAGGAGTAGGTGACCAGCAGGTGTGGTAGGAACAGGCAAGCAGCAGGCGCGGCGGTGGTAAATTGACAAGACACAACAGTGGCTGCTAATCGTAGGCAGTGGAGCTTGGGAGGAACTAAATTTGGATTCTAGGGTTCTTGAGATAGTGAGAGTGAATGAGTGTTCTGTGTGAGTGTAGATGTTGGTTAGAAACTGAAATTGTCATCGAATGTAATAAAATAGCACGAACTAAACACGATTTTATGGGACAAAAAAAATTATTAATTCGGGTTGATCCCAGATCAGATGCCCAGCCCTACCTAAGTGTGAAGATTGAGAACTCTACGTATGTGAATGTTACGTGTTTTGCTTCTGGATGTATCAATCCGTGTGTGTGTAGTATTTGTGGAAATTGGATATGTGTATAGCTTCTACTAAAACGTTTATAGAGAATAGGGAGCGTTTTTTGTGTAATGTATGTAAAGAATTGAAGCTGTGAATGCTGAATGTTTGCTTCGTTGTGAGTTTGGGATGAAATTGTAGTGTAGGTGTGTAGGATGAACTTTAGTTGTGTGTGTGTAGAGTGGTGAACACACACACATATATGTAATCTGGAAACGTGGGAGAGATCATGGGAAAAGTGAGAGATTGCAGAAAATCTTGGAGAGTGGGGATAAGGGGGTTTTTAGTTAAAGCAACATTGCTATCAATTAGCCCAAAATCTGATGGAATTCAATATGGGTCAAAGTGGGTTGAATAGGTCTCTAGGGTGTGTTTGGCTTGGCTTCTTTACTTTGCTCTTCCGATCTGCCTGGAATTTATTTAAAAGACTTTAAGATTTGGACCAGAGTTGGGCTTTACATTAATTTGGGCTCCAAAAGAAATTGATTTAAAACACTTAAATTTTCTTGGACACAAATATATGAGAATGGGGCTAAAGAAATTAATCAGGCTTGAATGAATAAGTCGTGACTTTAAATGGGCTATATTAAAATTCGCTGTAGGCAAATATAAATAATTAGATCCAAACCGCATCTTAAAATGAAATCCAATTAATTATGAACTCGCGTTGACTTTAAAAATAAAATAGACGAGCGATGCAAATTTCTTTAAAACCTTTATCCTGACCAATTTTAAAATAACAGATTAGGGTGGTAATGACACGTTGAAAACTCTTTAAAATCTTTAAAAAAATATTTTTCATTTATGAAATTCCCGGCCACTGCATAGATGGGGCTATTTACTTGTCCATTAAAGATAGAACAGACCATACATGTATGTTTTAACAAATTTCACAAAAGGTCCCCAGCCTTTGAGTTAAGAGTCGAATAGGTCCCCATCCTTTTTTCTCTTTCGTGGGTCCCCAACCTTTCATAAATGCAGACAATAGGTCCCTCTTGTCACTATTCCCTCAACTTTTCATAGAAAATAACGATTATACCCTTTACCTTTTAATTTTAAAAACAAAATATTTAAAAATATGAAAAATAATAAAAAATTAAAAAAACCCACCCCACCCCACCCCCACCCCCACCACTTTCCCTCCCAAGAGGGCAACCAAAAATGGCTACCAGAGCCATTTTCAGCGGCCAAAAAGTAGCCGTTTCCAGCAGCAGTTATGGGGGTATATCCTCTCATTTTACTGCCCATTTCCGACAGCAAAATGGGGGATCCACCCCCATTTTAGCTGCCAGAATGTAAGGAAAAACGCTGCCATTTCCGGTATAAAAAACTGCCAAAAATGGCAACAAAATGCTGCCATTCCTGCAGTAGTTATGGGGGATGGATCCCCCCATTTTGCTGGCAGCAGCTGCTGAAATAGCAGTAAAAATGCTATATTTTGTTGCCATTCCGGTAGCAATTACGGGGGTCGGATCCCCCAAGCAGGTGAATCATTTTGTTGTACTCATCTAACCATTAATAAACTATACGGGGGTATTTACTTGTCCATTAAGGAAATAACGGGGCCATATCTCTTTTAAGGAATCATTCCGCACATAGTTACATGTCTTGTGCTTCAAATAGCAAGAAAATCTATCCAACTCCATGAATCATTCCATTGTATTTATCTAACTATTAGAAAACAAGATAGGGCTATTTACTTGTCCATTAAGAAAAGAACGTGACTATATCTCTTCTAAGGAATCGTTCCATGGATAGTTATGCATCTTGTACTTCAAACAGTGAGAAAACCTATCTAACTCCGTGAATCATTCCGTTGTACTCATCTAACTATTAGAAAATTACAAGGGGTTATTTTCTTGTCTATTAAGGAAAGAATGTAGTCATATCTCTTTTAAGGAATTATTCTGTAGATTGTAATGCTTCTCATGCTTCAAATAGCAAGAAAACCTATCTAACTCCACGAATCATTCCGTTGTACTCATCTTGTAACGCCCCAAAATTTCATTTATGTTTCTTGAGATTTTTCTTGAATTTTTAGAAATTAAATAAAGCGCTATGCTCGATTTTATTAAGGATAAAATTACTTATTAAGAATAAAATATAATATTTTTAAGATGACGATTATCGGTTAAAGATAATTGCGAAATTTACCCTAGGGTAAAGGCGCAATTAAACGAAAATTTAATTGCATGTTAGCCCTTAAGAAAAACTATAAATAGTTATATATATATATATATATATCTATCAAAAGCCAGGTATGTGTCTTTTTCTCTCAAAGTGGCTAGCCAAGTAAATACCTGGCCAACCACCGTTTGATACTTGGCCAGCTAGGTATTATTGCCCAACTAGACAGGGGATATTACCTGGCCAACCATGTAATATGTCTTGCTAGCCGAGCTAAGTACCTGCCTGGCCAGGTAACCTACTCGTTAGCCAAGTAATTTCTACATCCTCTTAACGTTTATACTTTATACTATGGTTTTAATATGGTATATATACATGTGATATAGGGATAGAGTGTTCAAGCAGCTTTAGAGGTAAATGTGATAATTCTACCTATAGTAGATCTGCTTAATTTGTTGAGTATATGCTTCTTACGTGCGATACGTGAATGATGCATGCATGTTTACTCCTATGCAGTAATAGATTGGTATTATTCTATTGTACATGAAGTGTAGCATGCCAATCATTCATACATTGAGCATGTGGACAATTAGCATGCGTGAATAACATGTCATGACGTGGTGAGTTGTGCATTGGTGATGCAGTGGATGATTTGCTCAAGGTCCCCATATAATGCACCGCTTACTTAGAGATCGGTCTAGGTAGATATACCACTTGGGGCAGTATACCCCTAGTGAGTGTTAGGGGCTCGGCGGTTAGCTGACCGGGTATATACACGAGATGTAGTGTTGGGGCCCAGCAACCCACTGTTTGGGTATAATACTAGACGTTGTATTGGGGGCCTAATAGTGGTTATGATTTGGCCAAGCCTTATCTTTTGATATTAGTAAGTCCTTGGCGACGGTCAAGACATGGTAAATTCTTGGGAACAAGGCATGTAGGCGCTGTGTATATTGACAGACCTTATTTATGATGAGCTCATGCAGTGCTTTGTACGTAGGATGTCGGCCCTCTGTATAATGACCCACTTCACTTTGACATGATATTGTCAGCTTTGGGCCTAGCTCGCAAGGTTTTGCTCTCGAGTTCTCACCCAAAAGGCCTCTTGTTAGATGGAGTGGATCTCTTAACTTAAGAAGTGGTCTGCATTTCTTCACCCAATCGTTTGTAGGATTGAGGTTTTCACAATCACCCGACCTAAGGGGGCCCAACGTCCTTGTTGGCCACACTTCTAGTTGGGCTCTGCTCTGATACTATCTGTAACGATCCACTCCATTTTGACATGATATTGTCCGCTTTGGGCCTAGCCCACATGGTTTTGCTCTTGGCTTCTCACCTAAAAGGCCTCATGTCAGTTGGAGTGTGACTCTTAACTTATAAACAGGTTTCCTTTTCTTTACCCAAGTGATGTGGGATCGAGGCTGCCACGCTGTGTGACTGGTTGGTTGCATGTGGCTGCATCAGTTCACTTGTTAGATATCATGAGTAGGCCATGCATGTTATCTTGTTTAGTGAGTCTTATGGCTCAAGTAGTTGCTTTGTACTGTAGATATACATACCAATAGCGCAGAGCATTGGAAATTCTAGGAGGGTCAGACATAGATACGCTAAGTCATGCCAATTTTATCAGGGTAAATAATTATATTCTGGTGTGCCAGATAAAACGGTATATTGTATTTTTCTTTAAGGGGGGTCGTTACACATCTAACTATTAAAAACTACTTGAGGTTATTTACTTGTCCATTAAGGAAAGAATAGGGCTATATCTATTTTATGGAATCATTATAGTGATAGTTACGTGTCTTGTACTTCAAATAATTAGAAAAGCTATCTAACTTCACAAATCATTTCATCAAATAAGCATTAGAAAACTACATGTGGCTATTTACTTATTGATTAAAGATAGAACAAGCCATATATATCTTTTAATGAATTAAGTCTCATACTTCAAATAGCAAGAAAGCCTATCTAAGTCCGTGAATCATTCCATTGTACTCATTTAACCATTATTAAACTACACAAAGCTATTTACTTGTCCTTTAAAGATAGAACGGGAGCAATATCTCTTTTAAAGGAATCATTCTATGGATAGCTATTCATCTTGTACTTCATATAGTAAGAAAAAATATCTTAGGCCACGAATCATTCTATTGTACTTACCTAACCATTAGAAAAGTACAAGGGGCTATTTTCTTATCCATTAAGGAAAGAACGGGGCCATATCTCTTTTAAGGAATCAATCCGTGGATAGCTATATGTCTAATGCTTCAAATAGTGAGAAAACCCATCTAACTCCATGAATCATTCCATTGTACTCATCTAACTATTAAAAAATGTATAGGGCTATTTACCTACCTATTAAGAAAATAAGAAGGCTATATCTCTTTTAACGAATCATTCCATCGATAGCTACATATCTTGTACTTCAAACACTAAGAAGCCCATCTTATTCCATGAATCATTTTGTTGTACTCATCTAACTATTAGAAAACTACAGCGGGCTATTTACTTGTCCATTAAGAAAAAAAATGCGGCTATATCTCGTTTAAGGAATCATTATGTGGATACCTACGTGTCTTGTACTTCAAACATTGAGAAAACCTATCTTACTCCGTGAATCACTCTATTGAACTCATCTAACCATTAAAAAACTACACGGGAATATTTCCTTGTTCATTAAGGAAGAACGGAGCTATATCTCTTTTAAAGACTCAATATGTGGATAGTTACACACCCTGTACTTCAAATAGTGAGAAAAGCTATCTAACTCCACAAATCATTTCGTCAAATAACCATTAGAAAACTATAAGGTGCAATTTACCTGTCAATTAAAGACAAAACGTGTCATATGTCTTTTAACGAATTATTTTATGATTAGTTACGAGTCTTGTACTTTAAATATTGAGTAAGCCTATCTAAGTCCATGAATCATTCTATTGTACCTTTTAACCATTAGTAAACTATACAAGGCCATTTACTTGTCTTTTAAAGATAGAACGGATCAATATCTTTTTTAAGGAATCATTCCGTAGATAGCTACACATATTGTACTTCAAATAGTTAGAAAAACTATCTAAAGCCACGAATCATTCAGTTGTACTCATCTAGCCATTGGAAAACTACAAGGGCAATTTACTTGTGCATGAGGAAAGAACGTGGCCATATATCTTTTAAAGAATCATTCGGCAGATAGTCATGCATCTTGTGCTTCAAATAGATGGATAACCTATCTAGCTTCCTGAATCATTTTGTTACACTCATAACTATTAAAAAAGTACAAGGGGTTATTTACTTGTCCATTAAGGAAAGAACATGCTATATCTCCTTCAAGGAATCATTACGTGGATAGTTATCTGTCTTGTACTTCAAGCAGTGAAAAAACCTATCTTATTCTGTGAATCATTCTGTTGAACTCATCTAACTATTAGAAAACTACACGGAGATATTTACTTGTCTATTAAAGATGGAACATGGCTATATCTCTTTTAAGGAATCATTAAGTGGTAGTTACGAGATCCTGAACTTTAAATAATGTGAAAATCTATCTAACTTCTTCAATAATTTTATCGAAGAAGCATTGGAAAACAACGTGGGGCTATTTACTTGTCCATTAAAGATAGAACATGGTCATAGATCTTTTAATGAATAATTTATGGTTAGTTACGAGTCTTATACTTGAAATAGTGAGAAAACCTATTTAAATTTGTGAATCATTCTGTTATACTCATTTAACCATTAGTAAACTACATGAGGCTATTTACATGTCCTTCAAAGATAGGACGAGAGCAATATCTCTTTTACGAAATCATTATGTGGATAGCTACACGTCTTGTGCTTCATCTAGCAAGAAAAAATATCTATGGCAATGAATCATTCTGTTGTGCTCATCTAGCCATTAGAAAACTACAAGGGGCTATTTTCTTGTCCATTAAAGAAAGAACGGGGCCATACATCTTTTAAGAAATCATTTTGTGGATAGTTTTACATCTAGCGCTTCAATAGCGAGAATACCTATCTAACTCCGTGAATCAATCTGTTGTACTTATCTAACTATTAAAAAAATACATGGAGCTATTTAATTGTCCATTAACGAAAGAACAACACTATATCTCTTTTAAGAAATCATTCTGAGGATATTATGTGTGTTGTACTTCAAACAGTGAGAAAACCTATCTTACTCCGTGAATCATTCTATTGTACTCACCAAACTATTAGAAAACTACACGAGACGATTTACTTGTCCATTAGGAAAAAATGGGGCTATATCTCATTTAAGAAATCATTCTATGGATAGTTACGTGTCTTGTACTTTAGACAGGGAGAAAACCTATCCTTATCTTATAAAACTACATGGCATTATTTACTTGTCCATTATTGAAAGAACGAGGATATATCTCTTTTGAGGAATCATTAATTGGATAGTTACACTTCAAGTATTGAAAAAGCTATCTAACTTCGCAATTCATTTTGCCGAATAACCATTAGAAAACTATGTAGTGCTATTTACTTGTCTATTAAATATAGAATGGGCCATATATCTTTTTAACGAATTATTTTATGATTAGTTATGAGTCTTGTACTTCAAATAGTAAGAAAGCCTTTCTAAGTCTGTGAATCATTCAATTGTACTCGATTAACCATTAGTAAACTACACGAGGCCATTTACTTGTCCTTTAAAGATAAAATGGGGCAATATCTCATTTATGGAATCATTTTGTGCATAGCTATGTGTCTTGTACTGCAAATAGCTCAAAAAACTATCTAAGGTTGCGAATCATTCAGTTGTACTCATCTAACCATTGTAAAACTATACGGGGCAATTTACTTGTCTATTAAGGGAAGAACGGGGCCGTATCTCCTTTAAGGAATAATTCGGAGAATAGTTATGCATCTTGTGTTTCAAATAGCGAGATAACCTATCTATCATTCCTTTGTACACTTCTAACTATTAGAAAACACTTGTCCATTAAGGAAAGAATGGGCTATATCTCTTTTAAGGATTCATTATGTGGATAGTTACATACCTCGTACTTCAAACAATGAGAAAATCTATCTTACCCCGTGAATCATTAAATTGAACTCATCAAATCATTAGAAAACTACATGGGGCTATTTAGTTGTCAGTTAAGGAAAGAACATGGCTATATGTCTTTTATAGAATCAGTAAGTGGATAGTTACAACTCCTGTGCTTCAAATACTGACAAAAGCTATCTAACTCCACAAATCATTTCATTAAATAAGCATTAGACAATTACATTGAGCTATTTACTTGTCTATTAAAGATAGAACGGGCCATATATCTTTTAACAAATTATTTTACGATTAGTTACGAGCCTTATACTTCAAACAGTGAGAAAGTCTATCTAAGTTCGTGAATCATTCCACTGTACTCGTTCAACTGTTAGTAAACAATGTGAGGCCATTTACTTGTCCTTTAAAGATAGAATGGGGCAATATCTCTTTTAAATAATCATTCTGTGGATAGCTACACGTCTTGTACCTCATATAACAAGAAAGACTATCGAAGGCCATGAATCATTCTGTTGCACTTATCTAACCATTAAAAAACTACAAGGGGCTATTTTCTTTTCCGTGTAGAAAAGGAATGGCCATGTCTGTTTTAAGAAATCATTTCGTAGATAGTTATGCATCTTGTGCTTCAACGAGTGAGATAACTTATCTAACTCTGTGAATCTTTCCGTTATACTCATTTAAATGTTAGAAAACTACATGGGGCAATTTACTTGTTCAGTAAGAAAAGAACAGGGCTATATCTCTGTTAAGGAATCACTCTATGGATTGTTACTTGTCTTATACTTCAAACAGTGAGAAAACCTATCTTACCCCATGAATCATTCTGTTGTACTAATCTAACCATTAGAAAATGCACGAAGCTATTTACTTGTTCATTAAGGAAAGAACATAGCTATATCTCTTTTAAAGATTCGTTATGTGGATACTTACGCATCCTGTACTTTGAATAGCGAGAAAAGCTATCTAACTCCACAAATCATTTCATCGAATAACCATTATTAAAATAGGTGGGGCAATTTACTTGTCTATTAGCGATAGATCAGGCCATATATCTTTTAACAAATTACTTTATGATTAGTTACGTGACTTGTACTTCAAATAGTGAGAAAGCTTGTGAATCATTCCATTGTGCTTGTTTAACCATTAATAAACTACATGAGGCCATTTACTTTCTTGTGAAGATAGAACTAGGCAATATCTCTTTTAAGGAATCATTTTGTGGATAGTTACGCGTCTGTACTTCAGATAGTGA
>CAVNYN010219585.1:5208-15817 GCA_963692815.1 Nyctanthes arbor-tristis
AAAAAAAAAAAAAAAAAAAAAAGGACACACACAATGTATTTGTTTGTTTAGTTCGATAATTTCAAATTTCTTAACTAATAGCTTTAAGACGTCTCACTGCGATCCCTCCTAAATACTGTCACCTTTTTTTTCGGCCTTTTCAAATGACACGTTGGGATTTTAGTATATTTGACTAACCTAAAATGTGTGCTATTATAATTTATAATAATAATGTGCTGCAATTGGATAGTCTTATACATGGGTCATTATATCTCCACCCCTCATTTTATTAAACACAACACATTGTTATTAATGTAAACATCTATAATCTTTGTTTTTTACAGTATTTAAGCTTCTAAAAGTTTTTGCTATATTTTTTCTCAAATTTTTTATTTAATTATCATCTCATGTTCTTAATGATCGAATATATTTAGAAAAATTTGATTTTTGTACGATAAAATTTGTATTTTGTAATTCATTTCAATGAGATAGTATATTGTGATTCATCATCAAAAGTTTGTATTTAATATTAAATTTCTTATTTATTTTGATTTTCTAAGAATTCTGTTTATTTGGTTTTTTCCCCATACAATACACGAATAAGCCGCTGGAAGTGCACAAGATTATGAGACGTTATAAAATTTTTACAAAATCAACGTCTTTTGTTGAAAATTTAAACCGAAGAATGACATCATCATCATTTTGAAGAAACTTGACTAAAAATGCCCCACTCTAGTTAATGAGGCCCATGTTCAATTCCCGTTAACTGCGAATAGTGCGTGTTTCTTTAACTGTTATGTTTATTATTATATTTATTACTTTGCATTAGACTTTATTAAATGTAAATCTTCACGCATTTGTACGGCTGATGCAAATTGTACTTGTGTTTTCTAAAAATAAAAAATAATAAAAGGGAAAATGCCCATTCTGTAAGGGAATTAAACAAAACAATAATCTTAGTAGAGATTACATGATATATACCAACTTACCATGCCTTCAAATTCATAGTACATCACAAAATTGGAAAAACTAATTAATATATATGAATAGCTTTTCTCCTTTTTTTCTTTTTTTTTTCTTTGTCTTTAATTCTTACAGAAAGGGATAAACCCTATTTTTCTTATTATTATTTTTTTTAGAGAGACATAATCGTGGATAAACCTCAATGAGACACCTCAATCTCAGTTCACATACAATCTTGTAGTCGCTAAATCCAGCTTCCAAGAAGAGTTTCTTCCATTCTTTCTCCGTTCTTTCTTTTCCATTGAAATAAAACATCATTAAGAGATCATAGAACAGCTGCGTTTCTGTTCCTTGGTGATCTTCTTTCTTATTTCTTAAAATCATGTCGATAATCATCACTTTTCCTCCATTCTCTTTGCTTGGGATTGCTTCTTTGCATTTCTTTAATATTTTCACGCACTCTTCGTCATTCCAATCATGCAATATCCACTGTATTTAATTTATCATAAGTGATTAGTACAAAGATACCAAAAAAACTCTAGTACTCAAGCACTCATGTACGATATGTGTGTTCTGGGACTCAAATTAGATAATAAACTAAGGCCCTGAATCTACATGTAGATTTTTATTTGATTAGGAGAACTGAGTTCAATACTCTTGTAGAACCAGAGTTTTTTTTTCAAGAATATTTATTTAATTATTTTCATTGTTTTGTGTGTGTCTGTCTGTGTCTAAGTGTGTGTGTGTGTGTGTGTGTATATATATATATATTAGTTAATACTCCACATTTCCACAAAGATAGGTTTATATTATTTTTTATTCTTCCCTACTCATAGATCACTACTTTTCTTATAGAAATATAGCTAAAATTTGAGTTTCCTTATAAGCTACTTTTTAATTACATGCATTGTTATCAATAGAACACAACTCCATATGTACATACCTTGAGCATAACTGCATCTGCTGGAGGAATAAACTCGAACATATTCCCTTCAACGTATGTTAAATTCTTAGTCCCTTCTAAGCCAGCAACAACGTGTGGAAGATCTAAAACAGTACAAAGCAAGTCGGGGAAAGCATCGGCAATATCTTTTGCTAATATTCCGGTGCCACCGCCGACATCCACCATCGATTTAATCGAGCTAAAGACTTCTCTACAGTCTCTAATCAGTACCTTGCTCAGCAACAATGTGTCCTTGGCCGTTAATTCATTGAAAGAGCGATTCAGCTTTGGCTCCCGGCTAGCATGCTCAAAGAATGGTATTCCAAAGGCTGTCTCAAATCCTGTGGAGTCATCATTTTCGAACCAATTCTTCAACTGATTCCATGGATCAACCCAGATTGGATCCTTGCCCGCATTTACAACTGGAAGCATACTTAAGGGCTCATCTTTGAGGAGAAGGCGAGAAGCCGGTGTGAGCCAATTAATATCCTATGTTGGGAACATCGTCGGAGATCTTTTGCTCAATGAAGAACCCCGAATGACCTAGAAACCGCATAAGACTTGAAAAACAATTAGCTTTTGCTTGGTTGATCAGGAGTGCGTCGACTAGCTGCTGGAGTGTCATTGGTTTGCCATGTTGGTGGATGATATCAAAAATCCCTACTTCAGTTGCATATCTGAGGCTGTTGATGTTCATATATCTGTGTACTTGGTTCCAAATGAGAGCTTGAGCTTTTAGAAGCTCAGTGGATTCTTCTCCCAAAGGCAATGCCATTTTTCTCAATTTGAATGTTTACCAAGTATCTAATAACTATGACGTTATTTGCATAATAATAATAATAATAATAATAATAATAATATGTAAGCAATGAGTTGAGGTAGGTATGTATTTTTGTAGAGGAAGAAGCATATAAAAGGATCCAAAACTAATCTTTTAAAAAAAAAGAAAGGATTTAAAATAAAGGTGGGTACATGTAAGGATCTTTTTCGCGAAACAACTTTTGGTACTGTAAAATCCACAAACGTGTTCGAGAGTCCTAATTTAAACCACATATAAATTGGGTCTTGAAATCCACGTGTCAAATTTTTAGATCTCTAAAGAAATTGAGTAGGGACTCATGTAGGACCACAAGTTAATTTGTACCCGTTGACTGTTTGGCGGTCAATCTATATATTAATAAAATGAGAGGTGCTGTGGTACAGTTTGACAACAATTTTCCCGCCCAAAATGCTTCAAGTGGGGGCTTTTTGGTCATTTTGATTGATTTGTGGTAACCAATGAGGTAACTTTGATGTTTATCCCTTCTACTTTTTGGTTTTTAATTTTTGAATTATCTCATCTTCATAATTCTATCTTATTTTTATAATTCTATGTTTAAGTTATCTTATCTTTATATTTTTAAATCTTCCTTTCATTTCAATGTGAAAACAACAATCAAGAGCAGATTTATTCAAAGGTTTAAGAATTGACTATGATATCATCATATCACATGGGTCTTGACGCACAGAAATAAAGTTAATATAATTGATATTTTTTATAAATTGAATACTTATATCATACAACAAAAATTAAAATAAAATATAACTATACTTGAAAAAAATAACTATTAATAATTAAGAATTAAAAAAAATAAATTTAAAAAGAAAATAACTACCCCTCTATGTAGTCTTCTCCTTATACGATATCAAGTTTTTAATTTTTTTAACACATGTGAGAATCTAATTTCTCAAATCTTTATAATAAGTTAAATTATTTTAAATTATTCTTCCCGTGCATCACACAGGTGAAAAACTAGATTGGGTTAATTGCTTTCAATTTACTGTACATTATATTTATTGTAAGATGATGCCAATAGAAACGAAAATTTATTTTTACTTATTATTTATCATAATTTATTAAAACTAAATATAGATATTTACGTAGATACTTTGATAAGATGTCTAACCGTGCAACGCACGGGGGAAAATCTAGTTATAATTAAAGTTAAGCCACAATTAGTGTCATGTTTCCAAATAAATAATGTTATGTAACATCACTGCTACTTAATACCAATTTAGGTGACAAATAACATAGTATTGAATAATAAGTAAAAGTAAATGCATGAACAACATGTTTCAACTAATAATCATTTAATGTCACATTACTAAGCACCAGTAGTACTAAATAATACTCTCCCCTCTCCACAAAAGGTCCAAGATTCCTTTTTCATCCGTGCCCCCCAAATCACAGTCCAATTTTTTAATAAATTTATTAGTTTTCTTATATATCCACATTTAACATCCACGGTTATTAGTAAAAAATTATAACAATTAAATAAGAATAACAAATAAATGAAGGTTATATTAGTAAAATTATTCTTAAACGTTATTTTTTCAGCATTTTAACTCTCATTGAAGACATTTTACTTAGGGAAGATGTGGGGATTGATGTTCCAGGAAAATAGGTGAAATTATGTTTAAAAGGATCATGTCATGTAATTTCAAGTCAATTTTCATTTATCAATAAAATGCATGAAGATAAGAAAATTTTCATGAACTTAACATTTTTTATAAAAAATATTTTCAATTCAACACGCTCTTATTGAATTTGTTTAAACATTAAAAAAAAAAAAACCAGATGTGGATAATTTTTGTGAGACTGAAGGAACTAATACCTAAACATAAATTAGTGCTTGTTGCCGACTCTTATAGCAAAAACCAATTCGGCCTCCTGTTGAAACTGGGGCCCACAGGATTAAAGAAAATGTTCAGTAAGGGAATCAAATTAGTGCCTGTTTGACCATTCTTTCTACATATTTGCAAAGTATTTGGTAACTGTACTGAATTATAATCTGGATTATAATCTGCTATACAATATTATTTTATTAGTTTCACTTTTTCCAAAAAGTTAAAAAGTAAAAGTCAAACCGTAATTATTTACTTTTTACAAAAACAACTAATAAAATAATGACACGTAGCAGATTATAATCCAGATTATAATCTCATGCAGTTACCAAACACTTTATTATCTCTCACGCGTTGCATCTCACATGGAGAGAAATACCGATGGAAATCCGGTAGGTTGGAGACTACTTGTAATTTTAATTATGAAAGGGGACAGTACATAAATATAAATAAAACATTTATACTGTTCACAATTAAGGTAGGTATAAGATGTATTTTCAAAAAACAGGTGAGTACAAAGTCATAAAGTCACAACAAGTCACAATAGTCAGCGAGTCACAACGAGTTACAATTACTGAACGGGGAGTTAAGACGAATTACAACCGCAGACTCACAGCTATTGGATAGTGAGTCACGACAAGTCACAAATGTCTGACAGCGAGTCACAACTACCGGATAGTAAGTCGCGACAAGTCACAACCTGCTGGACAGCGAGTCACAAAGAACACAAGTCACAAAACATCCGCCGACGAGTCACAACTCATCTCCAACGAGTCACAAAAACATTCCAGATTTTTCTCTTCACCTTTTTTCTCTATTTCTCCTCGTCTTTCTTATTTATAACATGTTATCAATACGAATTGCTCATATCTTTTTTTTTTTTTCTATCGTCGCAAGTGGTGTCAAAGAAAAATAGAATTATTATCCAATATGTTTCTGCTGTAACTTGATTGCAAAGAAGGATTTTACATTATATATAAAACATCATTGAATAGATTCCGCCGCAATCCATATGCTGTATTAGATAATCATGATTTTTAAATTTTCTCTAACGCAATCAATTACTTATATATATGTTATTAGTCTCATGCATCTTGATTCCTTTTAATATATACGTGTATATATATATATATTTATATATATTTATATTCTTCTTTGGTTGCATTCATCAAGTGTCGGTGCCTGAGTATGATAATCACCGGTTGATTAGCCACTCAACGAATGGTGCAAATTTAGATTATTACGTTGTTTCTGAATAATTACTATTAAGTCTAATATTCTTAAAGAATATGATTGGCTTTAGAAGAGCCCTGATATATATACATACATACATTATTAATCGTGATTTCTTGAAGAAACAAGATCTTTCAAAGTCTATCAATAATCGTTGAAGAATATTGCGATATAGATATTATCTTTTGTAGTTGATGAAGAATCGCAATTTATGCCTCATATTTCAAGATAACATGTTAACTTTAGAAAAGCCATGTAAGACGTGATTTTTCTTGATTCCTGAAAAAATACGATTTTATAATTCTTAATGGTCTTAAAGAATATTAAGATTAATACGTTGTGATTCCTGAAAAACACAACATAATCTTTTCATATTATAATTGAATATGGTGTGCTTATGAATAACACGATATATAAGATTTAGATCTGTGTTTTTTCTTAAAGAAAAACAATTTAAACAACTATTGCTGAAGAATATTTCATATTACTCATTATGAAGTAACTATTTCTTTTTACTATTTGTTATATGCATTATTTATTTGTTTTAATATTCTTTACTTTTAGTTAATTATTTCAGTTAGACCAAGTAAGTTGTTGCTCTCGAAGTAGCACAACTAATTGTAATATTCTAAAAAATGTTACAAGCTCCTGAAAGCCAGTCTATACTGGATTTAATTTATTTGGTAATTCGATATCTC
Source organism: Nyctanthes arbor-tristis (assembly GCA_963692815.1). Lineage (NCBI taxonomy): Eukaryota > Viridiplantae > Streptophyta > Magnoliopsida > Lamiales > Oleaceae > Nyctanthes > Nyctanthes arbor-tristis. The sequence goes on from CAVNYN010219585.1 coordinate 11,689, forward strand.
TAATAAATATCAATCTGCTCTCCCGAAGTAGCAATAATCCAAATTAATTCCGAAAGTATAATTTACTATGTTCCTGAAATAGCATATGTCTTCATGGCCATAGATATTCATGATATGTGAAACAATACTCTCTAAATGAGAGTATAAATAGTCATGTCCTGTTGACATTAAACTTTTTTCTCTATCATATGTTGTCACGCCCCCGTTATTTCATCAATATGATTATGTTATTTACTCCAAAGAGCGGAAGCTTTTTTATTGTTTATTACAACTCTAATAATAATGAGGGACGAGACTTGTCAATCAAATAAGTTCTATAATTTATCCTTAGGCGAGATGATGTTGTTTAACATCTTTAATTTATCTAAAGTTGTGTCATTTGTGAAGTTTCTTTTTAATTTTGTTAAAGAAAACTTGTTACATGCTTAAGGTAATTTTTAATGCTACATCATAAGAGTTATTTTATTCGTGTTCAATCTATATAAAAGAACACAACATACTTTGAATAAAAACCGTATTATTCATTAGCTAGCCAAACAAAAGCTTGGGAGGCCTTTACATGGAGAAAATGAGGCTCCCAATCTTGTAAAAGCTTTCTTTATGTTCTTACCATACAAAATAAGTTTTCTTTATTTATTTAAGTCTCCATACATGCACCTATCTTATTTCCACCATCACCCCTAAAAAAAACTATTCTATTAGGTAAAAAAAACATTGGCTTATCCCTCATAATCTTGTCATGATACAAATGAACGAGGGTGTAGGCACAAAATATATCAAATTCATATGAGGTTCCCAAATACATTAAAAACATTGGCTCCTCTTCGTAGTAAGCCCAAAGGTCCGTCTCGATTACATGCATGATTTTACTTGCATCATGGGACAACCTCCAATCTTCGGCTCGCCATTCATGGATTCTTCAGTGGATCATCTATAAAATGTTAAATATATACAAAATGAGTACATTGTACCCCGTGAATGACACAATATTTTAGATTACCACAAGATCATAAAAATCCTTTCATGTCACAAATACAAGAAACATAAATATGCACAAACCTTTTGGAACACATCATAGGGCCCAAACACTAGAAATTCCTACTACCCGTAGCGCATTAATGCCTTTCAAATACCGTGTTGGTGATGGCCATACAATGTTGAGTGGCTCCCAATATCTTTCCAGTTAACCCTTACCGGAATTCCTCATCAAAGAGCATTAACAATTCAAAGCAATTTCCATACTACTCATCCCTATTTTGGAGCCACGAAATAGGTCATAGTATGGAACCAATCAAGGCAAACTAATACAACATGGGTAGAGGAAATCTAGTGATTTTTATGCAAGAAAGACATTTCATTTCATATAAAACCAAATGCACCTTATTGAAAAACTTATACAAAGAGGGAAATCCAAAATATTGAGTTACTCACCTTTCTTGTGTCTTTAAAGATTAGTGGGTATTTGTAAGTGACAAAATACCTCCAAATCCTTAGTATATTCCAGCAAAGTAGCCTTTAGAGTCGGGATTCTATATGTATATGGAAGAGACTTTGTTTGAGGAATTAAGAGAGTGTTTTTGGAAGCTTTTTGAAGGTGTTCTAAGCCTAGTCCTTTTTATGGACGAATTTCTTTGCTTATTTTCTAAAACTTTAGGATTCCACCAATCAGAAAGGCTCCAGTTGTCCTAGATAATTTACAAGTAGCCAATGAAAATCACCCCAATTGGAAGCTTGTGAGTTCTCCTCATCATTCAAGGTGCCAAGTGTTCTAGATTTTGTTCCATGTGAGGAATTCTCTAAGGTCCAAGTGTCATGAGATTTTTTCCACCTATTACTTAATAAATCCTTTCACTTAATGTATTCTATAATGAAGTCCTTGTATTTTTGGCTATACTAATTAAGTACCGCATTTTCACTTTAAGTATTCTTCGACCCCAAATTCACTGCCCAATTGGGCTTTAACTATACTTTTGGTAATACTTCCTAATCGCTGAAAGTGATAAATAAGCAATCATCCTATTTTTATCAAAACAAATTAAAATATTTTCAATTTCTTATAAAATGTCATGCTTAATTATCCGAGTGTAACGTTTATTCATTGATTGCCTAAAGTCGAGTATTATATGAGAATTGAGTGAATTATTATCCCAACAATGCCATTATGGAACTTGCCAATTTTTTTCGGAGTGTTACAATCTACCCCCCTAAAAAAAATTTTGTCCTCGAAATTCGAAGTTACCTGTAATTAATTCAGGCTATTGTTTCTTCATTTCATCCTCTCGTTCCCACGTTTCTTCTTCCAGGACTTCGCTTTTCCATAATACACGGACGAGAGGTACTTCTTTGTTACGTAATCTTTTTGTTTCGCGCATTAGGATTTTCACAAGTCGCTCTTCCATAGTCAAGTCAGGCTGTAAATCAGAAGGAGGTTCTGAAAAAGTACATGGAAAGAATCCGGCACATACTTTCTTAGTGTTGAGACATGGAATACAGGATGGATTCACCTCATTTTCTCTCATAATTTGAGCTCATAAGCTACTTCTCCAATTCTTTTTGTTATCTTGAAAGGCCGAATGTAATGAGGAGTTAGTTTGCCTTGTTTCCCAAAGCGTAGAAGTGGCTTTATTTGAGATATTTTTACAAACACTTGATCCCCAACCTTGAATTCTAATGGCCGTCGTCTTTTATGAGCGTAACTTTTTTGGCGGTCTTGTACAACCTTTAATTTTTCTTTGATTTTCTCTACTACTTTCGTCATTTCTTCCATCATTTCTGAATTGATTATTTTCCTTTCCCCTACTTCATTCCAATACATGGGCGATCTGCATTTCCTTCCGTATAATGCTTCATACTGTGCCATCTGGATTGAGGAGTGATAACTATTATTGTATGAAAATTCAGCCAACAGTAGGTAATGATCCCATTTTTGTGGAAACTCCAAAGCACACGCTCGAACCATATCTTCAAGCGTTTGAATGGTGCGTTCTGATTGCCCATCGGTTTAGAGATGAAAGGCAGTACTAAAATTTAATCGCGTCCCCAAAGTTTGATGAACTTCTTTCCAAAATCGCGATAGGAATCGCGGATCTCGATCAAAAATAATGGAAGCTGGAATACCATGTAATCTCCCAATTTCCCGTACGTACAATTCTGCAAGCTGTTCCATTTTAAAGGTCATCTTAATGGGAATAAAGTATGCTGACTTTGTTAGGCGGTCTATGATCACCTGTATGGCGTCATATCCTTTGATGACTATCGGTAGACCACTAACAAAGTCCATTGTGATCTTCTCCCACTTCCACTAGGGAATCTTCAATGGTTGTAACGTCCCAGCGGGCCATTAATGTTGTGCTCTTCCGATCTCAAGTAAGACATTTGGCTACAAATTCTGCAATATGCCGCTTCATGTCGGGCCACCAACATAACTTCTGGATGTCATGGTACATTTTTGTAGAACCAGGATGTAGAGTATATGGTGTGCTATGTGCTTCTTTCAAAACACATTTTTGTAGGTCTCCTATTTCTGGTACATATACTCTATCCTTGAATCTTAGTAATCCTTGATTTGACACATTATAAGGAGATTCTTTTCCACTTTCCAAATTATTCCGTATATTTTTAGCAAATCCATATGTCCTTTGCCCCTCTCTTGTCTGCTCCATTAGTGTTGGTTCTATAGTCATGGCCCTTAATTTCACTTCTGCGTTTGGAAGGAATTCTAACTCAAGTTTTTCAATTTCTTGCTCTAAGTCTTAAGGCCTTCTCTGATTTGTGATGGCTTTTCGGCTTAAAGCATCGGCTACTGCGTTTCTTTTCCCTGGATGGTAATTAATTGTACAATCATAATCCTTTACCAATTCGAGCCACCTCCGTTGCCGCATGTTTAGTTCTTTTTGAGTAAAGAAATGTTTCAAAGTTTTGTGATCAGTATAAATTTCACATCTCGCCCCGTAGAGATAGTGTTCCCAAACTTTTAAGGCAAACACCATAGCGGCTAGTTCTAAGTCACGGATGGGATAATTCTTTTCATAAGGTTTCAATTGCCTAGATGCATACGCCACGACTTTGTCGTTTTGCATTAGTACGCATCTGAGTCCATACTTGGATGCATCACTATAAATAGTAAACT
>CAVNYN010219586.1:0-12157 GCA_963692815.1 Nyctanthes arbor-tristis
GACCTAGAAAAAGTTTTCTGAACTCTTTCGAAACGGGTACATCCCAGCTGCTGCTCGAAATCAAAAGATGGGAGAATTTCTAGATTTGAGACAAGGGACGATGACTATAGGAGAATACATAAAGAAATTTGAAGAACTATCACGTTTTTCCAGTCATATGATAGCCAAGGAAGACAAACTCGATCTCTCTTTCAGTTGGCAAGCCGAGAAGATCATCTGGAAATACATCCGGGTATTCCTGAACAATTTGTTCAATACTCGACTCTATTTTAGACACCTCAATCATTGAAGCTATGTAAGCTATACAACCCTTATTCAACATTTGCCGGACTTTTATCACTGATATAATTGTGGTTTCACCTTGTTCCCAACAAAATAAAAGCAAGGATCATTCTGAAGGACTCAAATACCACTTTTTCTTGTGGCAATGAATAGAAGCATGATTCTTGGATAGCCAGTCCGTTCCTAGTATAACATCAATATCTTGAATGTCCAACACAATGAGATCTCCTAACAATAATTTTCCATTCACTACTATTGGACAATTTTTCAAAACATGATCTGAATTCATTACTACTCCTGATGGTGTAGACACAGTAAACGAGATTGCCATAGGTGAAAGTAGGTCATTCAATTTCTCAACAAAAGTAGGACTAATAAAGGAATTAGTAGCCCCAGAGTCGAATAAGGTAGTAGCTAACTGGTAACATACAAGTACATCTCCTACAAGGTAAAGTATATTTACATACAGTTTAATCATATTAAATGTTAAAAATTCTCAACTTAAATAATGAGTTACCTGATACCATTGTCGATGCATCATTAGCCTCATTCATGGACATTGCATAAACTCATGCCTTCGTAGTCTTCGTTTTCTCCTTGCAATCCTCAGTGAAATGACCTAGCTTTCCACAGTTATAGCACACATATTTGCCTTTGCCACATTTAGGAAAAGTCTTCTTTTGTTGCTTGTTCTAATTTTGGCTACTCTTTTGGTCATTTCTTCTCTTTTGTCTACTATTATTCCAACCTTTGGAATTTCCACCTTTGTACTTATGATTAGCTTGTTGAGTTTTGTACACTTTCTGGCTCATAAGTTGCGCCCTTTCCACCAACAATGACTTGTTGAACATTTCTCAGCAAGTGAGGAGCTCAAAGAGTATCACTGTTTATTTGATTTGTGGCTTAAGTCCTTTCATCTTACTATCCTCGCTTCTGTTGTCACTAAGCCTGGAGCAAATTTAGCCAGAAGAACAAATTTAGCTTCATATTCCGCCACTGATTGATTTTCTTACACCAATTTTATGAATTCCGACTCCTTCTGTTGGTGGACGATTTCTGGAGCATGTATGTGGCGAACTTAACCTTTTCATCATCAGTGCAATTCAAAACTAAAAATGCCTCTTGAATTTCAGTGAGCCACTTCTCAGCCCCTAATTGATTAGTACTTCCAGCAAAGGATGGAGACAACTTCTTAAACTCTACAATTTCCCCAAATTGTTATGGCTCATTCCTCCTAAGCTGACTAGATTGTCTAAGAGCAGTCACAGGCTCTATAAAGTCCTCCGTATTGGAGTACCTTGTGTAGCAGTATTAGTTCCTAGTCTACCTGTCTGAGTGGGAGTTGTATCTTCATGTTGGTTTTGGAGACATCTAGGACGAATCATTACTAAATGTAGGAAAGCATTACATATAAGAAACATGCAACGCTAACACAAAATAACCATAACATATGTGCAATTTTAAACACACAACATTCACTATTAAAGGAAGTATTCATTAACTTATACTAAAAATTTACTTGGTGAGATGATAGAGGAAGAAACACTTGTGGCATGACTCAGCACATATCTATACTTCAAACAAGATTTCAAAAATCTACAGAATCGCTTTTAGAACTCTCTGCTGTAATATCAATAAAATGTAACACCCCAAGTCTGGCAATACTAACCTTAGAATGTTAACCCTCATTTAATTTTAAGAATGCGGAATAATAGATCTTTTTTTTTTTTAATTCTACAGAAATTTCGGCAAAGTCTCCCCTATATGCAAGACATAGCCCACTTATAGGAGAAACTCAGACAAGAAGATAAATTCAACAAACAATTATCAACAATAACAGATTCTCTGTTAACCCATTCCATACTCTTCTATAGTTAAACATAAAGGAAATTCTAAATTTACATTATTGGAAGGCTAGTAAATTCAAGTTTTAAATAATTAACAACTAACATCTCAAAAATACGTAAAGTACATCAAAACTCCACTAAAAGTGGGATAAATCATAACATAACTAAATAATTTGATTTAAAGTTTCAAATAAGTTTTTTTTATAGCTAGACAAGCCAGAAAGAGTAATATCTTGTGACTAAGTCCGCAACTAAGTGAACTATTCGTGCCGTCTAACTCTCATAACCTGTAAGGTAGGGAAAAATAAGGAGCGTGAGCTAATGCCCAGTAAATAAACTCCATGCACATGAGAAATGCTCATGATATGCAGTGCATAACTTTCAAAAATTACGTATCCCATTATACTTTAACATTTTAAGAATCATTCTCTTTCTTGGAAAACTTTCAATTTCCATTCTAGAAACTTCATTTTCATCATAAGCTCATTTAATGTATCGTCTAACTAATCAAAATACAGTGTGTCATTCTTATTTAGAACCAGATACAATTCTACCGGTAGTATCACTGAAACTGTAAACATTTCATTCATTACCGCCGAAGTAGTAAGATTACTTTTAACACCACCGAAGCAGCAAACATTTATTCAATGCCGCCCAAAGCTATAAGGTTGGTACGCCAGTCCCCCGTACCCCATTTCCCACTCATATTCTTTCATCATATAGAGATACACCCATTCTTTTTTTTTTTTTTCAAAATTTTAGGATACAAAATTTTGTAAATACTTTCAACACTCATGGAAAAACATTCATCTTTTTGAAATCATGACCATGCATATTACATGATGAAATAAGATGACATGATATTAATGCGTGCATAGATATGCGCTTAAGTACAATAAGCATATACCCACAATAAGCATATACCCAACAATGTAAGTATCATTCCATAACATTCACATTTAACAATTAATCATTCATCAATAAGCTAACATAATATATTATCTATACATCATCTTTCAACATATAATGGACTCAAGGGTGGAGTTTACTAACCTCAAGTCTTTAAGATATTTACTTTTGGCAAGTGGAAGGCCTTTAACAGCTTTTAGGGATGGCAACGGGGCGGGTCGGGGTCGGGTTTGGCCTTCCCCGTCCCCGCCCCGATTTTTTTACCCCACCCGACCCCGCCCCGATCCCCGAGTGAGTCGCGTCGGGGCAGGTCGGGGATAGGCAAATCCCCGACATTTGCCCCGATTTTCTTTTTTTTTTTTTCCCTATATCCTAGTTACCCAATATCCCTTTAAAAAGACACATTTTTACCCTCTAACATTAAAAATTATAAAGATTCTAATTACTAACATTCAAAATTATAAGGATTCAATCACACAAAACACCAAATATTCTAAGTTCGAATTACAAGCAGAGTTTAAATCTTAAACATAACATTTCATCTTACCAAGGTTCCAACGAAAACAAATATAATGCAACACTCAATCATTCATAAAATTGCATTCTAAAATATTCCTTCATTCTTCATCTTCAATATTTGTGCAGTACCCAGTAACCACTGATTCCTGTATAATAATACATTTACAATAAAATATAATAATTACAACTATATACTTAAAATTTTTTAATATTGAATTTGAATAACACAATAACAACATAAAATATGTTGTCTGATATTTTTGTTTTTTTTTTTGGGGATTCAACTTTGTTTTTAAGTTATTACAAAACATGTTGGCACTAATTCACAAGTCAGAGGCAGCACAGTTGGTTAAAGATTGGGGTAAGTTGGACTGATGGTTGAGGGTTCGATTCAACCTCAACGCCAAATTTTTTTTTTTTTTAAATTAAGTTGGGATTTCGGGTTTTCGGGGCGGGGCACCCCAAACCTGACCCCGCCCCGAATCTGAAACGGGGCACAAATTTGTGCCCCGTCCCCGCCCCGTTTATAGAACGGGGCGGGGAATCCCCGCCCCGTTCGGGGTGGGTTTTCATCGGGTTCGGGTTTTCGGGGCTTTTCTGCCATCCCTAACCGCTTTCAAGATCAATGTGCTATAAATCTTAACATAATCATTTGATAAGTAAGACACAAAGTGGTCATATCATTTCTTTGATTCAAAAATCCATGTAATGATTAAATCTTAGCTCACATTCAAACAACTAAGATTTAGCTCTCACAAACAAATAGTATTGTTACACATTAATTAACAAATTCCACCTACTTGCTTAAAATATCATACTTTAATTTCACTTGCCAAATTATTCTTAAATTTAAGCTATGGTTGAGGCACAACTACTTTTATCACCTTCATTCATTGCATAAATGAGTTCATATAGGCATTTTATTATGAAGCATTTTATTTGCATAATGAAAATTATCTCATCGTCTTTATCTTTTAGCATCTCCACATCTATTCCTAACTTGATCGTGGCACACCAATTAGAGAAAAATTGTAGGCATCTAAGTTCAAACCTTAAAAATTATCTCATAAACGATTTATCACACAAAAACAGCTCATAAAACAAACATTTGATTAACCAAAGTTATTCTCGAGTAAAACTGGCAGGTGGTACAAAAAGTCTCAAAAAAACTTCTATAGACCTCCAAATGATGTCATTCTAATTCTAAATGATAGGTAACTCATAGAAGGTAGTTTTCCATTTGAATCACCTAAAAATACAATGTCTACTATGAGGTATGACGATTCAAAGTCATAGGGGCAGAACATAATACATCATGCCAAGTTCATCTAAGCATTCTTCAAACATATAATATTCATATACAATATATTACCCTATTACTCATCTAACACCACTCATTTTGAATAAAGCACAACATAAACTTTATGCATTTGTATCAAGCTAGTTTCTTGAACTATTTCCCAAAGAATACAAGTGACCCATGAACGAAGCACTAAAATTTCACCATAAAACATACCCATATAAAATGATACTATATATTTAAGTTTATGCATCAAGGTGAAGAAACAAAGAGGCAAAATTTTAATGCCCAAATTTTAAAAAAGCTCCGAGCATTGGTTTGACTTTTCTTACTAATTTTAATATAATTTAATGCTGAAAAATGACAAAAAGAAAGATAACTTAAAAGATCAAGTTTCCCAAAAAACATTATTCTATATTAAAAATAGCAAACATGTGAGAATTTCGTTTGCGCAATAAAGCAAAACTAAATTAAGCTAGCAAAATCAATAATTGAAATAATTCAGACGATGCGAAAGCTATGTTCATACATTGAGATCAAATTTATTTTGACAATAGTTTTCTTAATGATTAAAGTGACAATATTTAAAATAACATCACATAACTAAATTAAATATTTCCGCCGCCCGTCATTCCGCCACCGTCTTCAAAGCCTGAAAATTGTTAGTTTGGAAAAGAATGAGTATGTCATAGAAATACTCATTAGACTTAGTGTATATCAATTAACCTATATCAAGAACAATACACATAAACATGCAATTTAAGTCTTAAAAATATTCTCTTAGAACAAGTATGAGTAATACAAGTCCCGTATTCTCCTTGCATTAAAGCAAGTAATTCTCATGCGTAAAGCATGTATTCTCATGCATATAGCAAGTATTCTCATAAATTGCAATCACATGTACACATTCACAATATAACTTAATTAATAATGCGCAACTAAAAAAAAAATAGTTCTTTGGGAGTAAGAGTCTACCTCTTAATTTTTTTGAGTTGAGCTTTAGATCTTAAAACTAGTTTTCTAAATGTCTGACCGCTCCGTCTAGTCAATAAAAGAAATTAATTAAAGTTAGAACTTGAAAATTAAGGTTTAATAATTACATTAAAACTTTAAGGGCCAAAGTGAAACACTTGAAAGTGTAGGATATGAGTGAAAATGTGTTTCAAATGATTGTGAGGGTCTAAATAGGAAAGAACTAAGATTAAGGGTGAATAGAACTTAAATCCTAAGTTTAGAGACTAAAAAGCTTAAACTTAAAATCTGTAGGGACAAGAATGGCTAATTTTGAATATATAGGGATTGAAAATCCACATTTCAGAACTCATGGGATTAGAAGGGCTAATATTTGAAGGTCAGAGGACAGAAATATTTAAACCAAAACTTTATAAACCTTTTTTGATAAAAACAAAACATAAGGGTCTAACTTAAAAGACGTTGAAACATTTAGTGACATGCCCCACTCCTAGCAGGAGCGGAGCTTGTTCAGGACCAGTGCGGTCGACTAACCGCACTAGATTTTGGGGAAAAAATTTTAACGCATAGAAGATTGAATCACCATAAAAATGTTTATAGGAGCTTTCCGGAGAATTTATGTGATCGGGAAATGACGCAGAGACTTGGAAAGAAGACGATAGGTTTTTTAAAGTGAAATTACACTTTTACCCTTACTTTTTACTTTTATAGGCTGGTAAAAAAGGGTGATTGTTGGCCCAATATAGTTATTTCAATTTTGAAAAACGACTTGAAGTTTGTTTGAAATTCTTGTTTAATTGTCTTTTGTACTTTTTTTTTTCTTTTCTTTTCTTTTCTTTTTTTTTTTTTTTGAGATTTTTGTAAGCTAACTAGTGGATTACTAAAATAGTTAAAAGAAAAAAACATTATTTATTCTCGGTGTGTATTTTTGGTGGGTATTCTCCGTGTATATTGATTCACTTAATCTTGTATAGTGAATTTTATATAAAAAATTTTATTGTTAACTCAACTTATCCCCCCTTCAAATCAAATTCCAAATTTCTCTTAACTTGTTTTACCTTCTCACTTTCGACTTCAAAACTTTAAAATAATTGTCATCCTATTTTCAACTATTAATCTTGTCACTACAATACATCAAAATTAAGTTAAGCCAGCATGCTAATCACTAAAATACAGCTAATTATGCTACTGTCTTGGAAATTCTACCGACATATAGCAATATTTCAACATCAACCAACTGCACTCACACAAAATACTGGCTCCACCCCTGACTCCTAGTACCTCTACTTATTAGAAATGCGACATGCGTTGACGATAAATTCCAACTAGAAGCTAGAACTTACTGTTAAGGCTCATAAACATAATAACTATTCTAGAAAAAAATTGGCATTATCTCCCCTAAATTAATAGCAACCAACCTGTGTAAACACCCATCATCAAACCATTCACACCTCACAATATAATAATTGTTGTCAAATTCAAGAAACCATACTTCCTAACAAGAGGAAATATACTGATCCCAAAGATGATTCATACAGATTCCCAGTGCATACTAGTGACTTTAAACATGAAATGTCGGGAATTCACAATAATAACCAATTCTATAATAAATTACATGTGTTGGCATAAATTCTCCATATAGCAGGCTAGGCTATGACGAGTTGTCTGTTGCCAAAACTCCAATTGCTACCTGCTGAGAAATATCATTTAGAAGAACACGTGAGCTAACAAGCCTAGTGAGTGGAGTTTTTAAATAAACATGCTTTGGAAAAATGAGATATAAATTTTGCAAAATCTTGAATAATATGTTCAAGCTCATTTGGTAATTTTCACAACTTTAAATGTGAAGCATAACATTATCATTTATAGGATCCTCATAAAATTCATCAACTCAAATTCATCACACATCGAAACATTTATAGAATCGTTGCCATTCTTGTAAGCATCATGAAAATCATTTCTTTTAAAGATCTTCATAGAAGTTTTCCCAAAGAGTATCCAACATCACATGATCATTAAACAAGTCATAAGCGCGTATGCACCAGCTTGGGCCATAGGTATCTCATGTCTCCTTCGCCCTAGGCAGCATAATAAATAGCTTGAGCCGTAGCTAGCACATAGGCCCTTTTGCCTGGGTGGCATTTCATTTAATCAGCTTGAGCCATAGCATTTTCGCCTGTAGGCGGTATATCATTTGGTCAGCTTGAGTCATATAGACCCCTTTGCCGTTACGCAGCATATTCATGACATTGGATACAAATTTGGAGGGGTTTTCACATATCATAAATCATATTTCAAATAGAACATTTCCCTGAAAAGCATGAAGCATCATTTCATAAAAACAAATCATCATAAAACATTTCAAATCCAAGTGAATTCAAGCATAATTCAACTTTCATTTAGAAGAAAGAAAGAAGAGGAAAATTTCCAGTCACCGGCTAAGTATCATCCTTTCGTGTTTCACTTCCTTTTGACCCTTATCATTTCTTGTGACATCATATGAAAATTCTACTTAACATTTAATTTCTTTCTATTTCTCAATTCACACATATAACTCAATTCTTTTATCAACATGTAACTTAATTCTTTTAATTATCTTTTCTCAACCCTACTATCTTCTTTCTAGCTTATTTACCAACTAAAGACTTTCTAGTTCAACTAATTTTTTTTATCAACATGAAATCTCCTTTTTATCACAAGTTATATATTCTATTAACGCTTCATGATTTCTTCATTCTCGAATAAATACATGATTGTTCCTTTCATATAGTCATTCTAGATTACTTCATCTTACCATTTGTCATAGTAGCACATATTAAGGTCTCAGTTACCCCATAATTCTTCATTTCCATACTTAACTAAACTATTCCATCCAACACGTGCATCACTTACGGAATTAAGACTTAGTTCAACTCTTTAACCGAAGATTGTTAAGTTTTTCTCCTGTTTGGGCAATGCCTATTCAAAATCATTTTATACTCAGTAACGGTATCATATGTTTATGAAAATTTCCCATAGGGTAGAACACTTATATAAGTCCATCAGATGTAAAATTGAGCTCAAGAATCTAAGTCGAGAACACCAAAATATTCTTCCACTCCCAAAATCTGTACTCGGGTCTGCACCGTCCCTCTTCACAAAACATGTCATAAAAACCCCTACCGATCTTCAAATGGCATCATTCAAATTTTGGATGAGAGATGACTAATAGAAGATCATTTTTCAACTTATATCTTGTTATAAGTAGAAACAGTTATGGCCTTCCAAATTTGGAAGGGCAAAAACTTCATACAAAATAATTCCTTGCCTAAGGTCTTATTAAATTCATACATACATGCTTGGCCTCCTAGAACTCAATATTAGCCTCTTATGCTTTCTTTTTCATTAAAGAAGACTTAGCTTCCTTCTTCCAATTAATCCAAAGCTTTATTTAATTTAACAAAGTACAATGATATTCACTTCAAAGTCCCAACAAATACTTCATTCAAAATTTCCAAATACATCTAATCTATATCAACAAACTTATCATTTTCCCCTTTAAGCTTCATCACAAGACACCATATAGCAAAAACCTAAATTTCTCCACTTTTAGGGTTTATGAAAATCAACCCACAATATATAACAGGAGTTAAAGATTAAAACCCATCATTATTTCAACATACACATCAATTATGTAATCCCAAGTCATGGGAATAAACCATAAATTTAACACCCAATAGAAAATACATTACCCAAAAATAAACAATCTCTTGGCTTACCTACATAATTTGTCCAAGAAATCAAAACTCAATTGCTAAACCATGCCAACAAAGTGCAAATCCCTCATTTCTTTTCATTTTGTCCCATTCTCTCTCTCCCTCTCTCTCTTTCTTTTTCGTTTCTTTGTTCAGCTGAATCTGCTTCTGCTTCTCCATTTGCAATTGCAAGACAAATATTTATAGGAATTTACATACAAAGTCCCTCAACTTTAGTAACTAATTTAAATTGGTCCTTGACAAATCTTATTTAATCATAAGTCTTTCAACTATTAATTCTTCAACTTAAACCCTTTGATTATCTGGACTTCGACCCATATAATTAAATTTTGACCTTGACTTGACTATTCAACATTTGACTTTTGGTTCATAAAATTTGGGATGTCACATTTAGGACCAACTAATAGCATCTAGAAACTCGAGGACTGCCAAGACAAATATTCTAACTTGTTAAATTTCCAAAACACACCCTCAAACCCTACGTTCAGACAGAGAGAAAAGAGGGTCGCTACTACAAGAATTCAGCCAAATAGAGGCGACTTTTGTTGCCTCCATAGAGCCAGTTGTCGCGTCTTTTGTTGAATTGGAACGACGTTGTCGCTTCAAACGCGTCGTCCCAACAGGACCGCTGCTTTTGATCTATTGCAACGACATGTCGCCTCTATAGATCCCATGACTATCGCATCAACAGTTTCGTCTCTATAACACCTAATATGGGAACGACAAGTCGCTCCTAAAGGTGAATTAATTTGTCAAAAAAGTCTATAGGGACGACTTTGTCGCCGCTATAGTGCATTTTAAAAAAATAAAAAAAATGGGTATACACATTACCATTAATCCCCATACACACCGCTGTCATCATTCTCTTACAAATTTCTTACTCATAGCTCACAAACACAGTCACTTGTAGAAAATGTAAAACAACTAATGAAATAACTAAACTAATTAAACCTCAACCCATTAATCTGTGTAAATCCCCGTAAAGGCTAACTTGGCTCGTTGTTGTAGCTTTTAGCTAGTAGTCGTTGGACAACCTATTGCAGTCTTTAGCTCTCGATTTCAACTTGCTTAAAATCAGCGTCCACATGAAAGTGCATCTGCAATTCAAAATGAGTATTTAATTTATTTATGGTGAATAAGTATAATTCTAAATAAGTATATAATCTGACTATTCACTACTCATAAGAGGGAGGATATTCCAGCTAAAAATATGTTCTTCTTTTACTTAATAGTGACAATTTTCATGCATATCAGATAAAACCATGAACTTAGTTTCCAGAAAGTTTTCTAAATTTCAACTATATGCTTAGTTACTAACTCAAACTTCTAAAGATGCATAAAAACTTCAACAAGCATATGCTAAATCTATCAGGAGGTAAAAAATTGCCAATGAACATGCAAATAATTCAAGAACTACTTTCATTAGAAATATAATACACAGTTAAACCCCTTCCAATAAAATATAACAGTCAGAAAAAATGAATCCTCTAATTAAACCCCTTCCATTAAAATATACCTCTACAATCCTCATGTTTGATAGAATTCTAAGATCCTAAGACACAGTTAAATGAATATTCAGAGAAAATTAAACCCAAGAAAAAAAAATGAATAAAAGATTTACCTCGATTAATGGCAGATTGCTAGATATTTGATTTCTACGTTGAAGAAATTGAAACTCTAGAAAAAGCAATCCTCCAATAGTTCCAAAGACATGGAGAAACCAATGTACTAAAGTTCCAAACACCAAAGTGTATTAATTTCTCAAAAACAATATGAAGAAACCAATGTACTAAACAAACTGAAAAATCTTAATCTATGGATAGGATAAGATAAGATAATCTGACCTTTGTAATTTAACCTAATATTGTTCCCTTGCAGTACTTGGATTTCCACTCCATGCACCATCCATTCCCATCAGCCCATTAGGCAAATTCAATGGAAAAAATGATCTATAATTGGAATCAAACCTTTAACTACCCTGAAAGGATAGGTTCTCTATTATCATAGACAGGTTCCATGACATTAATAAACTTCAAACAAATAGAAAAAATTGCAACAAGTAGCTGCAACTAGTCAACCTATAGAGATATAGAATTCCGAATCCATTAAATAACCTAGCCAAACAACCAAATTTACCAAAAAAAGAATATGGTGATAGAATAACCAGAACACAAATTGAAGACTTAAAGTATTAAAAATGGGACTCTCTCATTAATAAGTGAAACTAGAAGTAGAATACCGCTTTGGAAATCGTGTAAGGTTTGAGAACAAAAGATGAAAACAAAAGAATCACAAAGTATACTAAAAATTGGCAATATAAATTCAAATAAAATTCATTTGCAATTACTCCAAGAGTAACACAAGAGGAAAGGAAAAGGATGACATAAGGGCTGATCTTAGCATGTGCAAAAAGTATTAACCACCAAGTTAAAATAAAATGTTTTAAGATGAAAATCGTCACAAGTAGATTAATTAGAAATTAATTAACCGTGGAAAACTCTTAGATAAAAATGAAACATCCATTTAGTTTTTCCACCTCTAGAACGTAAGCAGGGAAAACCATTCTTTACCAT